>JAHKKF010533949.1:21127-32796 GCA_019740295.1 Labeo calbasu
GCGCATTATGTCTACATTTGATTTCTCGTGATGTATTACCAAAACAACAATATGTCAAAACAGCTTTTCACACTATAGGGTTATCTGGTTTAACATCTTTTTAAACGGTGAGTTGAACAACATTTCACACTTGTGATGTGGAAAGGGGTTAGAACAGCTTTGGAACATGTTCTGAAGCCCTAGTCAAAGGTATGAAATGAGAAATTATGCAGCAGTAAAACATGACCATGCACTGTTTCACAGCCGACAGCCAATCATAAACTTGCTTGGCTCATTAAATATTCATGAACTCAGTACAGTCGCAGAAATTTTCATGCATCGAACCTCACTTATTAAAAACTGCATTCTTAAAAACACTTCTTACATAAACTGTCAAATTGTTGAATTTCTATATTAATTGTATGTGAAGCTGTTCCATTAAATTGTAGTTATTTTTTGGTAAATTGATCGTAAAACCGTTCTTACAGTAAACAGTTCTATGGGAAATTATTCGTATATACAACTAAATGTTTGTTTTAAAACCATTTTTGCATAAAATGTCTCAAACTTATAAATCATTCGAAAAACATGATGTTATAATTATAGAATTTTTGTCATAAAGCCATTCTTATGTGAAATGTTGAATTTCTGTGTAAATCGTAAACCATTTTTACAAGTTGTTGAACTTATATGTAAATGGTAAGAATTTTTTTTTTTATGTAAACTTGAATTTTTGCGTAAACCAAAAAGCATTTCTTACATAAATTATTGAATTTCTGTTCGAATCTTAAAATCATTCTTAAGTGAATGGAGTTCCTTAGTAAATCATTTGTAAAACTACTCCTACGTCAGTTGTTAAACTTTTTTGTGCAATTTGGCTGTTCATTTACAAGACAACAGTGTTTTTGGAGCCTGAAAATGCAAACTTTTGAAAACGGGTTTCAAAGAGCAAGTTTTGGAAAATTATACTGTTATTGCCTCACTGTAAACTACAAAAATGCATAGTTTTTTTTTCCCCAAAATGACATCACCAACTACTGGCCAGACCAGGGTTGTCAGGTTTTCACAGCAAAACCTGCCCAACTGTTACTCAAACTTTTAGCCCAAAACTAGCCCAATCGCATTTCGGAGGGGTCCCCCTGTAAAAATCTCATTCCCCGGGGGTAAAATTACACATTTTCTGGCGGGGTTCCCCTGGTAAAATTCACATTCCAGGGGTTAAATATCACATCGCTTCAACCTGTGTAAATGAAAAACAACCCGTTTCCGACGTATTCCATGTGTTTATGTAATTTCAACTGAAACAGGAAGACAGGGTGGGACATATCAAGTGTGCATTCTGCGGTGGTCCGCATGACACAGCGCAAATCCAGATTTCATTTGCCACAACAAAAAGCATATTTACACTATCTAAATCATTAGAAATACATACCTTTAGCATACAGAAAATACTAATTCTCTGAACAAGTGACCAATCTCAGCCGCAGCTTCAACTTACATACTTTTTAACCTCAAACGTTCGTCTCATCTAAGTCTGAGTAAACTGCGTTTTTTTTTACACGTGCACATCACAGAGACGAGACAAGGCAAGCATTTGAGGTTAAAAAGTATATAAATTGTCAATTTGTTTTGAAAATAGCGATCATTTTGCTAATCATTTTGCTAGACAAGACCCTTCTTCCTGGGCTGAGATCATTTAGAGCCCTTTGAAGCTGCATTTAAACTGCGTTTTAAAGGTTCGAACTTGGGGGCACCACTGAAGTCCACTATACGGAGAACATTCCTGAAATATTTTCCTCATGAAACATACTTTCAAATCGACTGAAGAAAAAAAGACATAAACATCTTGGATGACAAGGGGGTGAGTAAATTATCTGTAAATTTTGGTTCTGGAAGTGAACACCTCTTTTAAGGCTAAAATAGTAATACTAAAAGCCAAAAAAACGTAAATTTTGACTTTAAAGTAGCCTAATTCACTTGTTAAGTCTGACATCAAGCGTCACCTCTTCCGTGATTTCCGGGTCCAAACGCTCTATCACGGGTGGCGAATGTCGGTCCTGGAGAGCCGCAGCCCTGCATAGTTTTGCTTCAACCCTAATCAAAATCCTAGATAGCCATACAATGAAAATATAAATATAAATAAATGAACGGACACTGTAGTGCACACCGCAAATTTGAAAACGTTTAGCTTAAATGTTTAATATGAATAAACAGTGCACATAAACGGCTGCTGAGATAGTATTCTCAAGTGAAATGAGTTGGGGTTTGGACCCGAAAACAGCATTCGTTGGTGCGTTCAATGGACACGTTACCTCAGCGCTTAACAAGCCCATTCCGCTGAAAAGCCGCAGACTTGGCAACACTGGGCCAGGCATGTATAATACAGCATTTTAGTCATTTTCATGGATCTGTGAGAATGGGGATCATTCAACAACCAAAATACCAAAAATTTTAAATATATGGAAAGTAATGGAATAATAAAGAAAATTCTAGGGTCTAATTCTAGTTGGTAACTAATAATTTTGAATGATTTGCAAATAATATTTGCATGCACCTTCATTTGTATGCCTAATCCTATGTCAAACATGTAAAACATTTCTTGTCAGAGTTAGGACCTGAATTGCACCTGAATCAGGTGAACGATATCATATTTTCAATTCAAAACGAACATGTTTGAGAAAAACTGGAGATTACTCTCACTCTTTTAACATTTGTATAGTAAAACAGTTGTCAAATAACAAATGTTTCGCTAATTCTGTCTTACCACACTCTCTTTCAACATTAAAATTGACACTTACACTAGAATTCACAGTCTGCTTCTGTGAACCCACTTTGATTTGCCAAATCAATCATATTGAGATGGATAAGTGTTGTCAGACCACTGAGGCAGTCCAGGCTTAAAGGAAAAGTTCATTTTCAAAACAAAAATTTACAGATAATTTATTCACCCCTTGTCATTCAAGATGTTCATGTATTTCTTTCTTCAGTCGTAAAGAAATTATGTTTCTTGAGAAAAAACATTTCAGGATTGTTCTCCATATAGTGGACTTCTATGGTGCCTGCAAGTCTGAACTTCCAAAATGCAGTTTAAATGGGTCTTATCTAGCAAAACGATTGGTTATTTTCTAAAAAAAAATTACAATTTCTATACTTTTTAACCTCAAATGCCCGTCTTGTCTAGCTGTACGATGGCTATGCGCACTCTGTGTGATCCGGGTCAAGACAGTTAGGGTATGACGAAAAACTCCCATTTAAATTTCTCCTCCAAATTCAAAATTGTCCTACATCGCTGCAGAAGTACCGACCCAGTGTTTACAAAGTGAATGTGCAAAGAAGGTTAAACGCTGATGTAGGGTGATTTTAAAGTTGGAGGAGAAAATAAGATGGGAGCTGTTCGACGTACCCTAACTGTATTGAACCAGAGGTACACAGAGTACGCATCCACATCGCAGAGCTAGACAAGACGAGCATTTGAGGTTAAAAAGTATAGAAATTGTAATTAAAAAAAAAAAATAACGATCGCTTTGCTAGATAAGACCCTTCTTTCTCAGCTGGGACATTTAGAGCCCTTTGAAGCTGCATTTAAACTACATTTTGGAAGTTCAAACTCGCAGGCAGCATAGAAGTCCACTATATGGAGAACATTTCTGAAATGTTTTCCTCAAGAAACATAATTTTTTACGACTGAACAATAAAAGACATGAACATCTTAGATGGAAAAGGGGTGAGTATATTATCTGTAAAATTTTGTTCTGGAAATGAACTTTAATATGTAACTTTTAAACCTTTTTGTCATCCAAACAAGAAACAGAGCATTGCATAATGGAGTGCAGTAGATCACTGCAATAACACATATTCAGGGGGACAATTTGACCATTTCTAAATATTAGAGGGGACTTGTCCCTCTCAGTGTCTGTGGTGGTGGGCACGACCCTGCAGTCGTGTTGTGTAAATGTACCCTCAGATATAGTGAAGACAAGCTACGTGGCAAAGTTAACTGTTTAGATCTTTCACCCTGAATATGAGCAATAAGAACCATGATGCTTCTCTTTGCAGCAAGCATCTCCGTTTCTCTTGAGGAAAGCCCAGTGAGGTGAGAGGAATTATTAATCACAGAGAGATCACCAGAGGAAGCTCAGCTCAGACTGGTTGATGTAAACTCGCCGCCCCTATGGGACTCTAACTCCTCCGGCTGCCTGCCTGCCCAGACACAACAGTCATTCACACTGCTAATTCTGGTGGGATGTAATTCATAACTATGCCTGACTGACTCCAGCGCTTTCATATCACTCACAACACAAACTCTCTGCTCAGCATTTCTCACCTTTATTTATTATCATTGCTGTCCTGATGCCATCGACTGAAGTGATGAATCATGCTAATTTATTGATCGATACTGATTGATTTGACAGTAAGGGCAGGAGATGTCTGTTTGGGTCATACTCTTTGACTCGACAGGGTGTGTTTGTGGAGTATTGAATGCTTTACCATCAGTAATGAGTTTGGAAAGGCTGCACTGTGAATATTTTACAATAAATGTTCCAGAAAAGAGGTGAAAAAGGTAAAAAAAGAGGTTTTAAATAGGTAAAAAAAATCCTGTTAGTGACACTGACTAACAATATTTGAATGAAAACTGGAAAACTGTTTCTGTACCATTTCTTTTTTATGTAGTTTGTGTGACTTGTGCACTCAATAACTTTGTGTGAAGAACAGACAAAAGTTTTTGTTTTGTTTTAAAGTATAACAGACTCGATTTTGAAACCCTTGTAAAAGAGAAGTACACTTCAGCAAGTGTACTCATTATGGAAATAATAAACTCTAAAACTCTTTTCACTTAATAATTTTAACTGCAATTTAATTGAAAATAGTTAGTATTTATATCAACTAAAATTAGTATTTTAGAGTGCCTTTTGACCCACTTAAATATGACTTAAGCACAAATCTATATGTATTTTCATAATTCTATTGTCTTTAACATTATAATTAAGTACCTTACAAGTGTTTCAGTATGTTAGTTAATGCATCAAAATAAGAGTACTGCTTTAAAGTATGACAAAATATAATTCATTTAAACATTAATTTAAAATATAAAATGTTTCTTTAGGAACTGAAGTACACTACAAGTGCACAGTCAATACATTAAGCACACTTCACTAAAAAAAAAAAATTCTACTTTTTTTTTTTTTTTCAATTTTCTTTTTCTGGTCAGAAACGTTTATTATTTTTTGTGTTAATGAGTATGTAAAAAACATAAGCGATAGTAAATAATGAGGTTTATCATCACAAAATATATTGTTGACTTTCACTTCAGTTTGTAAAATATTAGTTTCCTTAGACTTTTTGACATTTTTGTTTCTTCCCATGAATTGAAATATTAGTCAAAATCTTTTTCTGTGGTAAAATATATTGCTAATAGAGTGTAACCTCTATTTAACCTGGAATGTTCCTTTGACGTCTCAGATTAGATGGCTGTTCTGCCTTAAAAATTGTGCTTATTAAAAAAACGAGCACAGACACATGGTTTTAGGCAGAGAAATGGCCATAATCTCTTGGGAAACTGACTCGAGGGACAAACGCTGACAGTTTCTGCAGTGTGTGTGTGTTCTACAACCAGCAATGAATGAACAGAACTGAACAGTTTTATAAAGCATTCAACAGCTCCGATAGGCAGGCAATTGACCAGTCCATGAAATGTCAACTAAGCCATATTTTATAATGAAGCCATTTCTAAAGGTAATTCCAGCCTGGCTGCCCATGAATTGTCTTGTAATAATGACACTGCAGTTTTAAATGAGATGAAATGGCTAGATGGTGTTCTGTTCAGTGAAACACGTCCTGGGATAAGTTAGATGATAATGGCATGTTCAACCAATGGAAAACTGCCAGTGACTGCCACACTAATACAGTCACGCAAGATCAAAGACCTGCTATTTGTTAATGCTGTGCTGTTGGAGACGGGTGAGAGATTCAGATTACTCAGATCCCTGATTACCGTCATGCACATTCATTTTTTCACTGGATTCAAAATTCTTTACACTATACACTAGGCAAAACTACCCAGGGTAGACGTACTGACAAAAGCATCCATCAAAATTGACATAATTTGCTGTCACTTTGACGTACAACTCGCATTAATAGGAGAACATCCGATCCGTCTGCTTACATAGCAGATGCAAATGCATGTAACTGATTCATGCAGATTCATATCAGATTTATTTCCACACATGAATGAGGCCTGAAACTGACTGGAGAATATCGAAATCCATGTGCTTTATTCCTGGGTCAAATTCGACTGGAATTGGGTCACTTGACCCATGTAATGTAAATACAGACTTAGATTTTCTAGATTGTGTTATCATCTACCAAGAGAAAATCATATGTCTGTTTCAAGGTTACTATAGTAAATTAAAAATAAAAGTAAAAACACAAAATAAAACGCAATAAAATTAAATGCAACTGTAATAGTTATGCTTGTATAAACCAAATTAGCAACCTGCATCACTTTTTTATACAGTCATGGCCAAAAATTTCGGCACCCTTGCAATTCTGTCAAAGAAATGCAACACTTTTTACAGAAAATCGTTCCATTTGCAAATGTTTTGGTATTCACGTGCTTATTGTTTTTGTTTGCACTGCAACAACACAAGAAAACAGAGAAGAAAGGTCAAAAAATGGATTGGACAAAATTATTGGCAACTTGTCAAAATTGTAAGAAATAATTGCTTTTCACGCATGTGATGCTCCTGTAATTTGTATTTAGACACACATGTGGCAAGTAACAGGTGAGGGCAATATAGTAATCACACTTGCAACCAGTTAAAATGGAGAAAAGTTGACTCAATAATATAATTAATAATATAATCACACTGAGCATGGAGAAAAGAAAAAAGTGTAAAGAGTGGTGGATTTGAATAAAGTCTGTGGATTTGAGAGAATTTTTTTTTGGAAAAACATTGACAATCTCAAGGCTACAAGTCCATCTCCAGAGATCTTAATGTTCCTGTGTCCACTGTGCGCAATATCATCAAGAGGTTTACAGCCCATGGCGCTGTAGCTAATCTTCCTGGACGTGGACGGAAGAGCAAAATTAATGAAAAATTACAACAAAGGATTGTACAAATGGTGGACAAAGAACCCTGATTAACTTCCAAACAAATTCAAGTTGATCTGCAGACACAGGGTACAGTGTCAGCTCACACTATCCGTCGTCATCTGAATGAAAAGGGATGCTATGGTAGGACACCACTGCTGACACAAAGGCATAAAAAAGCAAGACTGGAGTTTGCCAGTTTGCCTTATGTGACAAAACGGAAATGGTTACAAACAAAGCGCTGGAGAGTTCTGAAATGGCCAGCAATAAGTCCAGATCTGAATCCCTTACAACACCTGTGGAGAGATTTCAAAACAGCAATTGGGAGAAGGCATCCTTCAAATCTAAATGACCTGGAGGAGTTTGCAAAAGAAGAGTGGTCCAAAATTCCAGTAGAGAGGTGTAAGAAACTCATTCATGGTTACAGGAAGCGACTGATTGCAGTTATTTTTTTTATTAAGTTAAGGGTGCCAGTAATTTTGTCCAGTGCATTTTTGGGGTTCTGTGTGGAATTGTATCAGATTGGACTTTTCTTCTCTGTTTTTTTGTGCTGTTCCAATGCAAACAAACAAAAAAATTAAACTTGCGAGTACCAAAACATTTGCAACTGCAACAATTTTCTGAGAGAAGGGCTGCATTTTCTGACAGAATTGCAATGGTGCCAGTATTTTTGGCCATGACTGTAGTTCAATTATTACTAAATTTCCCCCTCGTTTTTTTTATATATAATATTTTTCCGAGTAGCATGTCACATGGGTCCTGAAAGATGCTCATGTTCTTTCTATCCAATTATAGCCCTATACACAGAAAAGACAGAGAATGGTTGTTTCTTTCACATGAATTTTGAATGAGGAGTGAGTCAGACCAGTTCTGAAGAAAAGAGAGTTATATAGACATAAAAAGCCCTAAAGAAAACCCTCTCTGCATTCAGAAATAACATGCATGCTATCTGGTCTACAGCAGAACTGGCTTTTGTCCTGCTTATTATTACTGTAAAATAAGGGACTTGTTTTGAATCGAACACATAACAAAAATGTGAAAGAAGGAAAACAAATGGAAAGAGTGTTCTTGAAGGGATAATTGACCCAAAAATGAAAAATAACAGTCGACAAATAATGACAGAGTTGCAATTTTAGGGTGAACTATCCCTTTAAGATGTTTATCTGTCTCTGTCTTGCTGGAGGAACCTGTGTCTGTTCATATCTCTGTGTAATAATGAGTCTCCAGTATAACAGAAGGATGTGAGCACACATGTCTAGGAACAATTACCTCATGAATGACAAAGCCATTGTTATCCTTTTCCAGTTACAAGACAGATATTCTTTTCACTGTCTCTCAGCGCAAGTCACATACCACACATTTATTGTTAATATTGATTGATATAAATAGGCATCTTCCAATGACCAAACCATTTATTGATTCACTTGTGGAAGTGCAGCACTTCTGCTGGTCTATACAAATATCAATAAAATCCTGCTGTGATGTTGTGGTCAAAATAATCAATAGCATTAAAACGTGAACTGAAATATGCACCAACACTGAATCAGTTGTAATATAATATAATATAATATAATTAATATAATAATAAAATAAAATACTTATAGATATACTACATTTTTTTATGTTTGGAAAGAAGTTGCTCACATTTATTTATTACATCAGAAATATCCGGGAAAAAAGTAGAACAATTAAATTTAAAATAACTGTTTTCTATTTGAATATATTTTAAAATGTAATTTATTATTTTGATGCAAAGCAGAATTTGTGTCATATGACACTTCTAATATGCTGATTTACTCCTCAAGAAACATGTTTGATTATCATCAATGTTGAAAACAGTTGTGCTGCTTAAAAATTTAGTGGAAACCAGAATTTGTGAGATTAATTTTCTTTCATTTACACTACTAGTCAAAAGTTTTTTGAAAAATAAGATTTTAATGTTTTTTAAAGAAGTCTCTTCTGCTCACCAAGCCTACATTTATTTGATCCAAAGTACAGCAAAAACAATACAAATATTTTTACTACACTGTAAAAAGTTTTCCACCAGTTTCAACCTAAAAACTTCAGTTAAGTAGCTGCCTTAAAATTTTAAGTTAAATCAACTTAAAAGTACAAGTCATTTCAACTAAAAAGTTAAATGAGCTTAAAAGCACTTTATTGTAGTGAGTTGAAATTACTTGTAGTTTTAAGTTAATTTGACTTAAATTTTAGCTTTAACTTCAATTTTAATTTAAGTTTAAGACAGCTGAACTTAAGTTTTTAAGTTAAAACTGCTAAAAACTTTTTACAATGTATTTAAAATAACTGTTTTCTCTTTGAATAAATTTTAAAATGTAATTTATTCCTGTGATTTCAAAGCTGAATTTTCAGCATCATTACTCCAGTCTTCAGTGTCACATGATCCTTCACAAATCATTCTAATATTCAGATTTGCTGTTCAAAAAACAGTTATTTTTATTACTATTATGTTGAAAACAACTTTTGGATCAAATAAATGCATGTTTGGTGAGCAGAAGAGACTTGGTAGCGTACATAAAAACAGTGTTTGATGCAGACACATTGCTTGGAATCGCTCTTTCAAAGCCATAATTGTTCTAAACAAGCAAACAAATACTTGATGTGACAGCTCATTAAAACAGTTCAATGCGAATACAATGAAATGTAGTTTGAAGCCAGCATTGATTTTCTTTCTATTGAACTGATTTAATGAGCTGCGCCATCATGTTTGCTTGTTTTAAACGGTTTCAAGAAAGGCAATAGCAGCTCTATTACAACTGGATTTGTGAAAGACCGACCTCATTCCCCTTTAAAACACACCATGTGCTTTCATTTCCCCTTTTTATTTCTAGTCAGCTTGCTTCCATTAAACATGCACCGTTTAGCTCTAATAAGAAAAACATTACAGCTTCCTAATTTGTCAGGCTTAAAGAGAAACATCATTCAGTGTTTACATCATATTTTTATGAGATTCAGGTAGATCGGAAACATCTACATCCAGTCTGAGGCAATAAATGTTGATAAATGAAATAAGGATGACAGAGGAACAGTCAGTAATTGACATTTAGTGATTTAGAGGGAGAACTTGGCTTATATTGGCGCTGTGCTGAAAGCTCAGTGTTTTCTCATGTTTTAAGTGACAGATGTGGAATAGAAAATGAGATTTACTCATTTTTCAATGTCTGGTTTGAAACAGAAACTTCAGGAAAGTTATTCTCTCCTGAGCGAAGGAAAACTGTCATCTCTTTTATTTATTGGCACAATGGCAGATTGTTCAGTTTCAGTCCATCTGTTCATGAGCAAAACTCCAAATAAAAGGCAGATTTCACTACATAAATTGCAAATAGCAAAGATTTATATTGGTGGGATGAATAAACATTAAATCATGAATATTCATACTATTCATAACCTTATACAAAGCACATTTGTGCAGCCTTTTTTATAGCAGTGTTATTTTATTTATATTCCATTATGGATTTTATTCATATTTTGAATAGCTTTTATTTTTATATTTTATGTTCTGATTTTAGTTTTAGTTTTTTGAATGCTTTGGCATTTTTATTATTATTGTTTTGGTAAATATTTCTATTTAGCTTTTTTTCAGTTCTAGTAATGTTCTGTGCCTTTAATTTTTTATACATTTTTTTTTTTTAACAAATATTTCTATTTATTTATTTATTTAAGTTTTCGTAATTTTGGTCAAATTTCTGTTTGTAGAATTTTTGGATCTAATATTTATATTCTATTTTATTGCATCTTTATTTAAATTATTCAAAACTATTTTCAGTAGTTTTAATTTAAGTTAATAAGAGGGCTTCTGAGATGTTATATTTTGCATAATGCATTATAAACTGTTAAATATCAATATACAATAGTGCTACTGAAATAAATGCCAAAACGATGCTTGAATTTTAACACAGTAGCATATTGAAGGCCTAAAAAAGGCCTAAAAGTCAAATATTTTGACTTCACATGGTCTCTAATGACTATTATAGTTACATAAAACATGCAATAAGAAAATGCAAATATTGCAAGCCAGATTTCATTATGAATAGATTATAAAACTAATACTGTTCATGTTTCTTTATTTGTGTCTGCGGTCTGCGTTTGAATTCCCGGTTTAGAATCACAGGCTCAGAGCTGAGCAGACAAACACAGCCAGTGATCCAGAGAATAAACACTGTTGTAACCGTATTACCGTATGATTTCAGATGAGTCCCGGATGCCCAGGGTGATCTAATGAGCCGATCCCGCCTCACCATCGCTGTGTGATATTATCATGAGCATCTCCAGAGGAACAATAATGATGCTGGGCTACAATAACTGCACATATACAGAGTGTGACACCATCAGCGGGCAACAATTTCATCTGAGCTGGTCATTCAAAACACATTTATCTCTCTCTTTATGACTTTTTATGACAAACATCACCCAAACATATGATGAAGGTTTTTGATCTGATGCTTTTAAGGTTTGCTCATAAATGGGTTATAGACAGATTTCATATGATCATATTCTCCAGGGCTGCAAATAACCAATGAAATTAATAATAACATGGTGAAAAGCCAAATTTGTAGCAGATTAGTCTTTAAAAAAATGTTCA
>JAHKKF010533954.1:249-10595 GCA_019740295.1 Labeo calbasu
GTGTACATTAATGAGGAAAAAAAATGAACTTAAATGATTTTAGCAAATGGCTGCAATATAACAAAGAGTGAAAAATTTAAGGGGGTCTGAATACTTTCTGTACCCACTGTGTGCACTTTAATTATTTATTAAAGCAATAAGCCCCAAGAAGCTGTGGTTTACATTGTTAGGCACGACGTGAAGCATCCAAATACTTCCATATACTTAGTAAGGTTTCACAAAATAAAACAGAGGAAATGAAGTGTAATGATATTAATACGTAGTTAATAATATAGTTCCTCAGAAACGGTTGTGGTTGCAACGAAGTGGTTGCCAAGCAACACGCAGATTTAAACAAAGGTGTATGTTCGTAGAGTAATTTACAACGGCTTTAAACACAGCTCAGTCAATCAAAATCAAAGACCGGAAGTATCTGTTATACAAATTGAATTATGTCCATCTCAGATCGACTCCGTTCACAGTAAATTCTGCTCCATACAAACTGTTATAATTTTTATGTGTGGACCATCTCAAATTTGCAAGGTAAGTCATTTATAAACCTACACAAACACAGGAGAATACATCAATATCTTTCTTAATATGCTAACTGTTCATTGCGATTTAAAAATAAAATAAACAATGCACAAGGTATATTAGTTATATTGTTTATAATACATTATGTATTTTAACAGTTTTGTTCACAGAAACCATATGTTTACTTGCTTTTGATACTTTATTTGAACTAGTTTTTATTGCGTCATTGCTATTATATATGTATTTTACAGGCTATTGTTCACTTAGGTCTATTTTTATTACAACAACAAATAAAAACTATTGAAATTATCCAATTAATCATCAGAATAATCGACCAATTACTCGATTACCACAATCTGTATTAGCCGTAGTCACTAGGAAAGACAAGATTTACGGCTAATTTGGATAAGAAAAAAAGATCGTTTGGATTACCTCGCCAAGATCCTCTCTCAGTAGAGGAGGTTGGGGCATTCATTTCTTACATACTACATGCAGTATTGCGTACTAATATGCCCGTTTATGTGTAAAATCAAAAATAAACAACAACTTCAGAAAAACTAGGGGAGGAAATGAGGAAATGATTTTTATGCACCAACCGGGCCTGGCTTACCTGAAACAGATTATACCACAATAAAAGACTAGCCTATAAAAAATGAATCAGACCATCTCTCTTGTTCTAACTGGGGATAGGGCATTATGGTGGACGTGTGAATGCAGCAAACCACTGTTACTCATTCTCAGATGAAGAGGATGAGACAAATAGCTAAAAACATCAGGTTGAATTAGAGGTCAGAGATGAATGGAAAGTGGAAAATATTAAAGAAAATTACTCATGAGATCTGATTAACGTAATGACGTGCAAAAATTGTATTCATTTGACACTTTTTGCTGCCCGTGAGTGTGTTGTACCACATATGTTGGAAAAATAAATGTTGTTGGTGTGTGGTGAGGTTGAGAAAATGTCACGTTATTGCCCCATTTAATGCTTTTGATACTGTGTATTTGTAATTGTTCAAATTATATTCTTTAAGTATATATTCTCTACAAAGACAATTTTACCACCCACACTGCTTGACACCTACATCCTTGTGTTTTGTAGGCAGCTACATGCTTGCCACATTCTCCGCTTTTTTTTATAGACACGTAGCTTCATGGAATACACAACAAAGTCTAGCAAACCACCTGTCGCAGCTAAAAAAGACAACTCGTGTCTGTGGTTTTGTCGATATCCTGTTCTGAAGGTGAAATTAAGCAGGGAAAAGAACACTGCTGCCATGTGTGTGTTTAACACCCACGTGCTCTCATAAAACACGTGCGCTTTTCGGTCCCACGCAGAAGATTGTGATGGTGAAGTCATCGCCGTTTCGTAGTAACTCTATTTCAGTTGAGTTGTCAGCGTGAATCAAGTGGCATGACATTCTAAGAAATGCTGAGATGTGATTCTGGTTATAGATAAATGGCTTCTTGTTGTGGCACTCAGAGGCTTGTTGTGCATTCCCAAGGATTGATAACTAAATGGCAAATTAGGTCATCAGAAACATTTTTCTCATTTGTTGCAGTGCTGTGTAGGCAGCTGGAGATGATAAGTGAAATAAAACACAACAACATGTAAATGAACCTCTTTAATTGATATTCAAAAATAGCACAGCTTACATAAGTTTTAAATTCCCAAATGGAAAATGCTGTTATAGGGGTTGCTCAAAATGTTTATATGCACATTGTGAGCATCTTTAAAGCAAAATACAATACTTACACAGCAGCTTACAGAAATGTCAATAGGTATTAACATACACCTACATAATCATTTGCTTTTAGTCAGAATGGTCTTCTAGCCTGCTTGACCTTTATGTGGGACTTTTCCAAATAATGAATTATTCCTAAAGGGCTAGTTCACTCTAAAATGAAAGTTCTGTTATCATTTAGTCACCCTCATGTCATTCCAAGAAGACCTGAATTTAATTTTGGAACACAAATTAGGATATTAATGTTTGTTTGGGAATAAAAGCCAAAATTAAAGTTGTTCATCAGATAAACCAATCATGTCTCTTCAGAAGACTTGGATTAAATCGCTTGATTCATTTGAATTTAAATTTTCTTGGATATCTTCGTTTGTGTCCTGAAGATGAACAATTTTCTTATGAGTTTGGAACGACAAGAGGGTGAGTAAATGATGACAAAATTTGTCTCTGAATTTCAATAGACGTTAATGGCAGGCCTACATGACCAAGTGAAAAAAGAATCCAACAGCATGTTGATTATTTAAAGAAATATATTACACAAACAAATTAACATTGTTTAGTTAAAAATGCGTATGAATGACAAATGCACGTTAGATTCATATTCAAATTCATAATGACCACAGAAAAGCTAAATGGCAACAAAATGTCAAGTGGTCGTATTATTTTAGATATTGTGAAGTCGCACAAAATGTGGTTTACACAAAAATCCCAAAACAAAAAGATAGATTCAAAAACCATCAGTGATGGGAAATGGTATGCCATTTGCTCAGAAATATAAGGTATGAAACTCTGCAGTCTACAGCTATCCAACCGCATTTTCACACGTGTGCACAGCCATTTCCTCTGCAGGCTGCACCATCAGATTTTTCTTTGTATCATATTGTCCCTCATGTGTTACTGCTGCTGTTCTCCTGCATGCTCCTGGAGGATGCCGAAATGGAAATGTAGCTCTTAAAAAGACTCAAGACTCTATTCTTATACGTTTTGATGGCAAAAAAGTAAATAATAGGGTCAATGCAGCTGTTAAAGTTCATCATTGCAACGGTTACCTGCAGGAACATTTTCAGAGTCTTTAACTCCTCACAGGAAGGCACGTTGTACAGCCTTCTCACTGTAAACTGCATGATAGTGATGTGGTAGGGACTGAAACACACTACGAAGCTCAGCAGAATGAGCAGGATCATATTTTTGGCCCTGCTGTTGCTGCCAGACTTGCTGGTCACCGGGTTTTCCTTGGCCGTCTTGTAGAGCTTGCAGCTGACCCGACTGTAGCAGCCCAGGATGAGCCCCAAAGGCAAGCAAAACCCAAAGAGGCAACCTAGCAAAAGACCGTATGCCATATTGCGGCTATCAAAATTAGAGAACTCCATGCACGTTCGATGAGTGGTTCTGTCTTCCAGGGTGCTCTTGAGGAGCAGAGGGCAAGTCTCAAGAAGCACCACCACCCATACCAGAATGCAGACGCCTCGCACAACTCTGGTTTTCCTCAGTCTTTGACACCTCTGACGGTGCAGCATGGCCAAGTAGCGATCTACACTGATGCAGGTCATGAAGGCAATGCTAGCATAGGTATTGCAGTAGAAGATCATGGCAGTCAGCCGGCACAAGAAATCTCCAAAGGGCCAGTCGAAGCCTCGGATGTAGTAGGTGATCCTGCCGGGAAGAGCCAAGGTGAAGAGGGTGTCGGAGATGGCCAGGTTGATCAGATATATCGTGGTGGAGTTCTTCTTCTGCTTCTTCTGACAGGTGATGAAGAGGACCAGGCTGTTACCTGCCACGCTGATGACAAAAACCAGGCAATAGAAAATGGGAAAGATGATCCGAGCAGACTCCTTGTAGATGAAGACATCGCAAGTCTGGTTTGTGCTGCTGTCATTCACTGGCATTGTCTGTTGTGGAGGTTGATTTGTCATGTTCCTGTTAACAAGACAAAACATTTGCTTCATGTTTAAAAAATGTTCAATGAAATAAAGTATTTCTATATACATGAAGAGTTTAGATGCAAAACTAGTTAAAAGCCATCTCGGTCAAAAACGAGATAGTGATACTGAGTGAATGCTCCTGACACATAGTGTACATCCGTCAAATACTTTTACTTCAAACTTGCTAAATTCCAGCCTCAGCCCAATCAGAAGTACCAGTACTTACATAGAAACCTATGCAAAGTAGCCAGAAAGAAATGCTAATTTTAAAGAAATATGTTAGATGGATTTAGAGGCTTTTGCATCTGAACTCTTTATATATATACTTTTGAAGCAGTGTTTTCAAATTCTAATTCAAAAGATTGCACATCAGTATTTGTCTGATACTCACAGCAAGCTTGAAGGTCTGTCTCTCTTTGAATTGGATTGTGATGTTACTGAGTTAGTAAGTGTTTTTGCTGAATTACTTCAAAAGGATCCCACCCCCTTGAACCTGATTGGTTAAGCTCAACTGGGCTTAGATAAGGTATCCTGTCCCTATTAGAGTCAAATGGTAATTAAAAAACACATTTTTTCCTTTTTCACGCCTTTTTTTGTTTTTGTTTTTGTTCCCTTCAGTTTTAATTACTATAACTTGTATGTTTTTTATTAAAGCTGTATTATATAAGTACTGTTTGACATTTACACATTCAGAGAAATTCCAGCTGAAATCTAAAAAAAGTTTCAGTGGTCATGATCACTGTAATATTAAATGTCAATGTACATACTCATTTTTTTCGTTATTAACAGGCAAGAAACATGCTACAACACCTGCGATAATAGCCTACCTCTTTTATGGTTATTACAGCTCACGTACAACCACACGGAGCGTATTTCTGCAGCGCTGACCCACTTAACATGCCAACAAGTATGTTGAGGTACTTTTGCAGGGCTTAACAACATCCCTTTTCAAAGCCATGGGGATAAATGTAACACACCCCAGGCACAGGTAGCACACATGCTGGCAACTGCTTTAGGAGGACCAAAAGAAGTCACTTTAAGCATCAAGTTTAACTGAAAACAAATTTTGCATGGTTGTGCAACTTTGATTTGGTATCAAAACACAGGTAGTCTGCAGTACACAGCTAGCGAGTTGGCTGCTGATAACATCTGTGGTTTATAACCACACTATACCTCATCCTCATGTTCGATATATGGCAGCAGTTTCCCAATCACTTGGTTTTCTGTTGATGAAAGTAGTAAAAACAACAAAAAGTACTGCCATTCATTTCACAATACTGAAAAACGAGAAGGAATCTATGAGAGATGTTCGCTTAAAGATATCCCTGTGGTCTTTATCTTGCACAGAGCCTGGCACTTTATGTTTTTATATAATCTTTGAACATAACAGCAACTGCTGTGCAACTTGCTACAGATTATATTAACACATTTGTATTAGCCGTTATGGTTATTCATAAGATTCATAGTTTTGTTAATGCTTTACAACAAGGTTGAGTCTGTTAAAAATATTAATGCATTCAATATCCCGAACTAGTAATGACTAGTGTTCCAGTGTTTGTTAGTCTTGTTTAATCATAGGCATGATCAAATAAGCATGTTAGAGCAAGTATTAAGGTTGTTAGTTTAATTCAGTATTGCAAAAATAATGATTGTTTCTAAGTATGTTTACCACAACACTTTTCTTATTGTTCTAATAAATAGGTAGCCTATAGTCTTAATCAAAATTCATGCCATTACTTCAGTAAAAAGACATGTCAGGCCGTCGACACAAACAATATGCCACAAACCACAAACAACATTCTCACTTTTCGGGGGAAATCTGCCTACAATTGGCTTCAGTATGCAAAGACGTTAATGCATATTAAATTAGGAGAGTAGAAAGCACTGTAACACTGAAAATGTGTACATGTATACAATTAATTTTAAAACGGGAGAGCCAAGGCATGATGTGTAAGTTACAGCTGTTTTTTTTTTTACACTGTAACTGAATGGTTTTCGAGAGCAGCGAAAAGTCACTAATCGTCACTACACTTTTAGAAATCGCTGTAGATTTAGCAGCACAGTACTGTAAAAACCTACAGTACAATACCACATTTATATATCAAGGTAAAATACTGTAATTTATATTGCATTCTGGGTAATTTTGACTTGGCAGGAATATTTTACAGTATATTTTAGTGTTGCTGTAGCCTGACTATAATAGGCCAGGCAATAACACAGGACTGCTGTCAGGGTTAAATGTTCATGAAACCATGGACTACATTTTCTTTGATTTTAGCAGAGGTGTTTGTGTTGCAAATCATAGATGACAATGTTAGCATCTGTTAAGTTTAATTGTTGGAGGAAACTGGTTAATTTGGAGCTTTTTTGCACTATTTTCATCTTCCGGGTTTAAAATCTACATTGTGCTGATGTCACAGTTTGTGACGTAGCAATGGACTATATTACACCGATGACGCGCTGGTATCTCATAATTATTCATGAGGCGGCGTTTTCTTATCCTATGAGAAGATGCTTCGCCTAATTATTCACGACAGCCTGTGTTGATTTGCTATGACAGACGCTTCAAACAGTGAGATTGTGTATATTAACTGAGAGAAATGGTCATGGATTGAGAGAGATTGCTTTGTAGGAGTTCGTTGTTTGGCTTCCCATAGAGTTCGGCACAAATGCGATTCATAACGTTAGTGAGTGTAATAGCGCTTTTTACAGCTTCTTGACGCAACCCATCAAAATGATTATAAATGGTGCAAAATAAGCCTCAAAAGTTAATAGAGGTGCAACAGCGCGTTCATATATATATATGTTTTCGATGTAGAGTGCAAATGCCTGTGCATTTATTTGTGTTGTTAACTCGATGGGAGCGAAATGAAACTCTCTACAGTCTAAACCTGAACCAGTGCTGAAACAGGGGGGTTCATGACCCTTTAACCATTGGGCTAGGCGGGGCTGAAGCCCCGGGACCTGAGCAAGGAGGGGGCCCGTGATTGGCTGTGGAGTAGATTGACAGGCCATGGGTAGCAATCGCCAAAGCCTCACCACGCCCCCCACATATTAGCGATATTAGGAGCTTCTCCATAAATTCCATATAACCATTAGAGATTAAAACGTCACGTTTGAATTTGGTGTACCAATCAAATGCATTTATTTTACATTTTACTTTTGAAGGACCATGTGCGAATTTATCAGGTGATCGCTGCACCTAATATCCACATTCACCTCTCTTCACTTCGTTCTGGCGTAATCTGGAAATAGCCTACGCAATTCCGCTATCGCAATTTCTTATCTTCGATAAGTAAAAATGTAAACTTTTTTACTTCAAAAAACAAACAAACAAACAAAAAATTGTGGTTAGTCAAATCCCCAGCTAGGTTATTTTAGTAAAGCTAATGATGGAGTGGAAGTTGTGGAAACACAATGGACAAGCATTGTAACTGTTCAGGGACTGCAAGGGAGAATTCATTTTAGCAAAAGCAAAACAGCGCGGCCCTTCTCCGACAGCTTGTCAGAATTCTCGGCCCGAGTCCGACCCAAGCCCGTCTTTTTTCCCCTCTTCTCCCAAAATAGCTTATACTGCTGTTTCAGCTAAATGGTTCCGTTATTATGTAATGGCAACGTGATTATATTTCGTTTCGTTTTTTAGCGCAATCACTTGCATTTTTTTCAGTGGAAACCACTGAAAATATTCCATCGTTTTTGCTCATAAAGGTGAGAGTAATACAGTTCGGAACTATACCCAGCAAGCAATTTTCCGTTTAAAGGACGTCTATTAGCCGTTCAAACATAGCCCTGGCATCTAGGCTAAAACAAGGCAAAATTTGGGCTGTCAGTGAAAATTTAACAGACGTCTAACCATAGCCCAAAAACAGACTGAACATCATCAGTTAGACCACTATTGAACGACAACATGTATACGTCAGTGAAAAATTAATAGACGTCTAACCATAGCCCAAGAATAGACTAGTCATTAAATTGACAGCTAATGAATGCCTACAAATGTACATCTAATAGACAAAAAAAAAATGGCAGTCCATCCAAACAAATTAAATATACAGCTTTTATTAAGAAAAATAAAATTTTTAACAACTTACAAAATGATACAAATGCACAAATAACAAAATAAAATATTATAAATACAATATACTTAACTATAAATATTATGATAAAAATATGGAATTTAACAACTTAATGAAAATTAAAAATGAAAAATAAAATATTTTAAATACCTTAAGAAATATATCTAATACAAATCAAGAGCATGTTATTACACTTAACAAAAAAAAGTAACCCTTTGGTTGGCTTACTTATTTTAACAAATAAAACAACCAACAGTTTCAAAATTATTAATTATTGGTTTTATTTCTTGTATAAAATGCTTCCCATCTGCATTCCTCAAGTCCTGCCGGGAAGTTGGTCATCACTGCATCTGCCAAATAAGAAACAAAAATAGAATAAGAAAAGCTTTTTTCACTGTTTTTTCTTTTTCTTTTTCTTTTACTTTTACTTTAATTACACTAATTGTGACAGGGAGTCATTCTCTTTTGCTTCCATGCACACAAAAAACAAAAACAAGATATACAGTGTATCACCATTCAGTGTGTAAAAAAAGAGAGAAGCTCTCTGGTAAATGTTGTGTGTATACATAATGACCGAGAACAGTCTTTTCAAATGCTTCCTTCTGCAACGGACCAACCCCTTCATGTTGAACTTGGATGAGAGAATTTTTTTAAAACACTCAAATATTTATACAGATTGAGGTTGTTAATTGTGGAAAAAGTTTGACATTTCAAAATAACCAGTAAAAGGAATTATTTTTTACAATTTCTGATTTGCGTTGTAACTTATTGACTATTGACACCACAATATTTGATTAATGTGGTATGTTTTGAAGGCTGTATCTGTCCAGCATCCTTCTGCCACCGTCTTTGAGGTTTCTTCTTTCAATTCTGCACAACTTTGACACCTGAATAACACATGCCAATGGCAGGCAGGTAGTATATTATGCGTCAGTGTACAAAATTGTCTGCCACAACTGATTTCATAACAACACAGTGACAGCTGCTGTAACTAAAATGTAGCCAAGTACACACATTAACCTTAAATGTACATGGAATAATTATTTCACCCCTACCATTTTTTATTACATTATGTTTTCTGATTGTACTGTTTAGATTTTAATGCTGCATTGCACATCTGAGCTATTTGCACTATTTTAATACTGCTGCAAACATTTATAATTGAAAATTTCATATTGCCATTGTATGTCATTTATATATTTAAGCTTTTGTATCAATTTGGAAGTTTCAAACTAAATCTTATTGTACTTGTACAGTGACAAAGATATTCTATTTAATGAGCTCATGCTTTCTCTGTATGTAACAAGCCATTGTTCAGTCAAAAATTCAATATAATAGTTAAAACAAATGATTGACTTTGTCAAAGATGAGAGCTTTAGAGAAGAAAAATTGCATTGGCATTTTTTTTTTTCATTGCTGCTCGGATCTCTTAATTTTCCAATCTTTTTTCCAGATGTTGAAACTCCTCAGTTTGTCCAATTCTTCTGAGTGTGTTCACTGTATAAATTAATATAGATTTATCTTTGTCAAAACTATGTTTGTTCTGTTGTTTGCTCTTTCGCCTTCTCGTGCGCTGTTTTAAAATCGCTTGAGTTTGTGAGTTTGTAAACACGTACAAATGATAAACTTTCACTCTATTATCTGTTAAATTTTGCAATTAATCCTCTGATCACATGCGTGCCGAACCATGGGGCCTAGTCACAGATCACTATCAACTAAGATCTGCTCAACCCCTACACTAAAATGTACTGTTTGTACACGTTAACAAATAATATATATAAACAATGAACACGTCAAAACAACAACAGATACTTACAAGACCAAGTAGGAATGTCCTTTATCATTTGTTGTTTGCCCGTTGCTCTCCAACAGGTAAACTTAGTGCTCTCTTGTGTAAAAACAAAATTAAAAACGGCGGAAATGATTGTCGCGGGATCTTGCAGCAGTGATCTCTTAACTTTCAAGTCTGGCGTTGCCAGTAGTAACGTCTCAGTAGGGCTTAGTGATGGGTCGTTCTTGAACGATTCGTTCATTTTGAACGAATCTTTAATGTGACTCGGGACGAACGAGTCGTCTCGGGGAGTGATTCGTTCAGT
>JAHKKF010533957.1:0-24551 GCA_019740295.1 Labeo calbasu
AATATTGTGCTTATTTATGTATTTTTAATCAATAAGTGCAGCCTTTAAGCCTTTCTTGCAAAAAACATTTTTAAAAATCATTCCAACCCCAATTTTTAGAAGGTAATAAAGCAATAAGCTCCCAAAAGAAGTGGTTTACAGTGCATTTATAACAGCTAAGGGGCGTTGTTAGGCACGACACCCTTAGCTGTTATAAATTCACTGTAAACCACGGCTTCACGGGGCTTATTGCTTTTATAAAACAGTTATTTAACATACGTAGTAAGGTTTCACAAAATAAAACAGCGCAAATAAAGTGTAATAATATTAATAACAACATTATTCTTCTGCCAAACAATGGTTGTAACAAAGTGGTTGCCAAGCAGCACACAGACGTAAACAAAGGTGTATGTTTGTAGAGCAATTTACAACAGCTTTGAACACGGCGCAACCGTGAATCAAGGACCGGAACTAACCGTTTTATAATGTATATTTTGGCAGCGCCTGGATAATTCAGTCTGAGTGGTCTTTATCTAGAGTTATTTTCTTTTTTCAATTAAGTTGAGAACTGTCCAGTAAAAATATATTGTTCAAAAAACACTTAAAAAAAAAAAAAAAATCTTACGTAATTTTGGTTTCAAGAAAGGAAAATGTTTCGACTGTGCAGCTTCAAATGAATCTAGATCAAGATGAATGAAATTAAATAAGCCCGAAACTGAATTACAATCAGATTTATGGTTGATGTCTGAAAGTGCTGACAGTATAAATTTACAGCCTCACAAAGCAAATTATCCAAAAAAGCCTCAAAATGTGAGTCACGGCATTAAGTTCCCGTGACGTAAGAATTTAGGCAGACGAGTGAAGGAATAAAAACCCATGTTAAGGCAGTTTGCAGTTTGTCTTTGGTGATTATCGTGGCCTGGTTCCCTTTGTGTTCTGTACGCAGCATATGTCTCACATGGCTGTAAAGTCATTTAACAACCTCACAGTCACATCTGCTTCACATTGAAAGGACGCAATTCCCCTGGCCCCCCATGGACCACCACATAAAAGCCACCCTACTCTATTGCATCCTTACATATGGGCCATACGAAGGCTTTTCTTTGCACTGACAATCTTAATATTACTTCAAGACTGCTTTACAAGACACAGACTAAAGATTATCTGCTAGAACCATGTGTTTTATTTCATTAATGTGTTTTTCTTTATTCTTTTCTTCAGCGAATTCAACCCATAACAGTCAAACTTCAATAAATCAAACACCAAAGACTCCACAAGGGATTGAAACCTGAGACACCGGCTGCAAAGTAGGAAATAAAAGCAGCCAAAACTGTGAAATCCAAAATGGATTATACGAGAAGTGTATTATTACAGATTGGCTAGATTACTGTCCTTGAATGGCTGTCCCATCTGTCATGGTTTCTCTTCCTGTGCGTACAGTGATGGAACAGCAGTGGGGTTGAGGGTCCAGGCTTTACACTCAAATGTTTGGGCCTCTCTTGATGGGGAAAATTAGTCAAACGGGGCTTCAAAAGCCAGCGGTTACTGTACCATAGACAGATTGACTCCATGGGGCCGCTGGTCCTTCCCGAGCCCTTGAGGGAGGGGAAGTCAGGGGGTCGTAAAGGCGGGTTCACTGGGAAGCAGATCAGGTATCGGGCTAGTGCTAGGCCTGGGACCTTTATGAGCTCTGGGGGACTCGGGTAGGTCATAATGGTGACATTGAGGCGCCTGAGAGCGTCTTACCTGCGGAGAGAACCAACACGGGACTGAGACCAAAACCAAAGACAGAGTTCACTATAAATGTGATGTATCACAAAATGAGAGGTTGGAAAAAAACAAAACATGGTTATGAAAAAAGATCCTGTCTGTGTTAAATTGTGTAATATTTCCTCTGAGGTGACTTTGTAATAATATTTAAAACACTAATATGAAGAATGGCCCCATTTTTCTCGTACGCTTTAGGGCCGTATTATGTATTTGTTAAAATAACAAAGATAATATTAAGCGTTATTATGACATGTAGCATTCCATTTCTATAGTTTTTTCTTTTTATATAAGCATTAACAGATACTAAAGGTGCTACAGCAGCACTAAATCAGCAGTACAAACATTGGAGAGGTGAGGACAGTGTCAACGAGTCTTAATTTTTTCTGAGAAAAATATTGACAAAGAGATTCATGAAAATACACTGGTCAAGTGACTTACATATATAAAACTTTATCCAAAAAAAGAAAAAAAGGTGTCTATGAAAAGGCCACTTTTCAAAACTTTGAGGTAAACATTCCCACTTGCATGTTACTTCGAGGAGAAACATAATTTGTCTTACTGTGTTAGAAAAGAGCAGTAAATACATTACTGAGGTATTTTAATGTTCCCACTCTAAGTGGATATAAAAAAAAAGACTTTGTAATGTGGTATGTCATACGCAAACCACACATCAGCACATTTCAAACACAAATGAGCTCCTGTTATTTGGTCTGCTACAACTAGTACAAATGAAGTTTTATTTTTATTTAACAACAGTATTTTTTAAAGCATACACTACCATTAAAAAGTCTGGGGTCAGAAATTTTTTAAATGTTTTGAAAGAAGCTTCGTATGCTCACCAAGGCTGCATTTACTTGATCAAAAAAACAGTAAAATGATAATATTGTGAAATAATATTAATGTAATAATGTCAGTGTCTTCAGAAATCATTCTAAAGGGTGATTTGGTAAGTATTATCAACAATAAAAACATTTATGCTGCTTAATATTTTTGTGGATTTTTTTTTTTTTTTTTCAGGATTCTTTGATAAGAAAGTTATGATTAGAAAGTTGAAAAAAAAACAAATATTTGAAACAGAAATGCTTTGTACAGTCTTCACTGACACTTTTCAAAAAATGTAATCAATTTAATGTATCCTTTTGAATTAAAAAATAAATTTATATATAATCATATATTTTTAATTCATAAAGGATAAATTAAACTGAACCAAAGTTGCATTTATTTGACCAAAAATACAGAAAAGAATATTAATATTGTGAAATATTATTTTGCAAAGCTGAATTTTCAACATCAGCATCATTACTCCAGTCTTCAGTGTCACATGATCCTACAGAAATCATAATCTAATATGCTGATTTACTATCAGTGTTGAAAACAGTTGTGCTGCTTAATATATATATTTTTTTTTAACCTGTTATATGTTTATCAGGATTTTTTAATGAATAAAAAGTAAAAAAGTATAGTTTTTATTTATAATATATATAATTTATAATCTTTTTTAAATTATTTTTTTAAAAGTCTTTACTTTGATCACTTTTTATCCATTTAATACATCCTTGCTGAATAAAAGTGTTATTATTGTTGTTATTATTTATAAAAATAAAAAAAGTAAGAAAAATATCCCAAACTTTTGAAAACGGTAGTGTATATTGTTAGAAAAGATGTCTGCTTCAAGAGTGCTGTTATTTTTAACTTTTTATTCATCAAAAAACCTGAAAAAAGTATCACAGGTTTCAAAAAAATAGCAGCAGATAATAAATCAGCATATTAGAATGTTTTCTGAAGGATAATGTGACACTGAAGACTTAAGTAATGACTGAAGAAAATTTAGCTTTGCATCACAGAAATAAATTATATTTCAAAGTATATTAAAATAGAAAAACACTATTTTAAATTGCAATAATATTTCAAAATATTACAGTTTTTTCTGTATTTTTGATCGAATAAATGCAGCCTTGATGAGCATAAGAAAGTTCCTTAAAAACTTTAAAAATCTTACTGATCCCAAAATTTTGAATGGTAAATATGAAATGTATATACTTTGGTAAAGTGAAAGGTTAACAAATGAAATGAAATGGTTTACGTTTATTGTGTAAATATAACAGGTAATCACTTCACTCTTTACGTGAAAAAAGTCGTATTATTTTATTACATAAGGCATTACCCCCCCAAGGCTGATGAGAAAATGACTAATTCCTCTGATATCTGTAATATTATTTTCACAGAGCGCTGTTGAATCGGGGATTACTGCTGAAGCTGGCAAAGCACACGTTATCTAACTTTGAAAACATCCACTGCTTTGCTAAGTCCGATGAGACTCAAATATTTAGGACAAGTGAGCTCATCAGCCAGTCCTATCAGTCAGTGCTATTTTTCCCACGTCTCACGCCTCTCCCTCGGTGGGTGAACTGTGATTAGCATCACACACACATACAAAGAGAGTCTCAGCGTTTTCCCAGCACACTCACTCTCTCCTGCTCAGCACTTTGTGCGAGGTCCCCGTGAGATTCTCACACAGCAGCGCTCTCTGTCATCCTACCCCTCCACAGCCACTCTCGCTCCCTCTCTCTCTTCTGTTTGACTAGTATCGCTTCCCAATGGCTTCATTCTTCCCCTTGTGCCACATTGGTGGATGGCGTCCCCTGTGACCACACAGATACTTCACATCACAAAGCCCATCCGAAACTCAAAGTAGCTGACATGAGAGAAAAACGAGAAGACATGGGCCAAAATGAACACAACAAACAAACAAAATCAAGCAGGAAAGCTCTTTCGCTCTCGACTGCGTTAATTGGTACTGTCCCAGGATGCAGTTCTCACTGCTGTTCCAGATCCACCCCCATGTCCTCTCATAAACTACAACCCCAATTAATATACAGTGTCTCACAGGGCTGTAAGGCCGTCACTCATTAGCAGGTTCTCAGGAAACATGCCTGGGTCAAAGGGGAAGTTTTTGGAAGTGGAGGAGGGGTGGAAATAGGACAGGTTTGGAAGGGGGTTAACAGTTATGCAAATGAGCCAGACCCAGATAACAGGACAGTACAGACACCAATTAGCACAATAGTCAGTCTCGGCTATTCTGGGCTGCTAGATGTCATACTGTTTTATGAACTAAGCAATAAAACAGACGGCCAAAATCACTGAGACTGCATTTTCCTCTTGGGATATGCAGTTTTGGAAACTATAGCATGACTGGGCAACATGTGGTTCTTGTTAGGGGGACAAATAGACATGAAAACAAACAAATCAAGAATTCATTTTGGAGCTTGTTGCAGTTAATGAGAGTCTACAGGGGTTTGTGTTTGAAGTTGTCGCCCACTTACCAGCGCTGAGGCTTTTGACGCTTTGGACAATTACTTTCGCGCTTGTAGGTTTGACTCGTGTGGCCTTCATCATCAACTTGAAATGGCGTTTATGGTGTTTAACTTCCACACGTCCGTGGCACACCCCAGTATAGTGTGACGTGTTACCATCCCAAACCCTGTGTTGAGCTTTCACGCCAAACTGTAGATTGACATCACGGTCAACGCTCATAATCAAGCTATGGCGAGCAACAGTCTGCATTTGTCTGTCCATGTATAGTTTGTAACCAAATACATCAGGGATTAAATACACGTCACACATCATTCCTGTCTTTTAAAGCGAGAACATAACGCCAAGGCCAATCGCAGACGAAAAAAAAAAAAAAAGGGTATACATGCTGAACAAGGTCAAGCTACAATTGCATGATCTAAGTCTGTTATTCTGATTTGTAAGAAATACTGCAATTGACTGATATGACTAAAGGCTGGAATCCACTACATAACTTGTGCCCAGACTTTTTCCCGCATTTACAGTCTAGAGGAGTCAACACTAGTTACCAAAGCTTAGAACCAGTTGACAGATCATGGGCAGACAGATTTTATAGAAATCACTTTTTTTTTTTAGCTCCAGATAATAAATCCGTCTAGGCAGAGGACATCACACATATTTGACATTTTGAAACATTTTAGGCTATGAAAGCCTGTTTCCAGCACTGTATAAATTTTTTTTAAAAAAGGGAAATTGCACGTTTTTATCTCGCAATTCTGACTTTTTTTCTCAGAACTGTATAATATAAACTTGCAATTATGAGTTATAAAGTCAGAACTTCAAGATATAAACTTAAAAAATGAAGTTGCAATTCTGAGAAGTATTTCCCAGATTTGCAACTTCATTTCTCAGAATTGTGAGTGTATATCTCGCAATTGTGACCTTTTTCTAAAAATTGTATCTCACAAATGTGACTTTTTTTCTCAGAATTGTGAGTTTATATCTCGTAATTGTGACTTTTTAAAGAATTGCAAGTTTATATCTCGCAATTGTGACTTTTTTTTTTTTTAGAATTGCAAGTTTATATCTCGGAATTGTGACTTTTTTAGAATTGCAAGTTTATATCTCGCAATTGTGACTTTATTTTTTTAGAATTGCAAGTTTATATCTCGTAATTGTGACTTTTTATAGAATTGCAAGTTTATATCTCGCAATTGTGACTTTTTTTTTTAGAATTGCAAGTTTATATCTCGTAATTGTGACTTTTTATAGAATTGCAAGTTTATATCTCGCAATTGTGACTTTTTTTTTTTAGAATTGCAAGTTTATATCTCGTAATTGTGACTTTTTATAGAATTGCAAGTTTATATCTCGCAATTGTGACTTTTTTTTTTTTAGAATTGCAAGTTTATATCTTGCAGCTTTGACTTTTTTCTCAGAATTAAGTTTGTATCTCGCAATCGTGACTTTTCTCAGAATTGTGAGTTTATCTCTCAATCATGACTTTTTTTCTCAGAATTGCGAATTTATATCTTGCAATTGACTACTTTTTATCTCATAATTGTGCCTTTTTTTCTGAGAATTGCATAATACAATCTCACAATTCTGACTTTTTTTCTCAGAATTGCATTAAATAAACTTGCAATTGTCAGTTATAAACTCAGAAGATATAAACTCACAATTCTGAGAAAAAAAGTCAGAATTGTCAGTTTATCTCTTAATCATGACTTTTTATCTCAGAATTTCAAGTTTATATCGTAATCATGACTTTTTTTCGCAGAACTGCAAATTTATATCTTACAATTGTGACTTTTTTACTCAGAAAACCCTGAGAATTCCGTGTTCTCTCTATTCAGACTTTATTTCTCACAATTGCATGTTTATATCCCGCTATTCTGACTTAATAATTTGCAATTGTGAGATTATGTCACGCAATTCTGTGAAAAAAAGTCAGAATTGTGAGTTTGTATTACGCATTTCTAAAAAAAAAAAGTCAGAATTGCAAGACGTAAACTCGCAATTGCGAGAAAAAAGTCAGACTTGCGAAATAAAAACTCGCAATTATCTTTTTCAATTTTAGGTTCAGTGGCAGAAATAAACAAGACATACTAAACAAGACATTGTTTACATTCGTCATTAGGCTTTCTTTGTAACCATCTGTATGATGCCTAGTGTTTTAAACCAAGGTCAAATTTTTAAAGGCAAGTAGTGTATTCCAACCTTAAAGTGTTTATGTCACATTAAATGAAGGAAGAATTACTGCTTCAGTCTGACTGAAATCTGACATTTCAAAGTGCATGTAAACACTCTTAATGAGACTATGTTAAACAACACAAATACACCACAGGTCCCCTGAGCACTATTCACCCAGGTTAACATTTAAATATCAACAGTAGCTTATCTCTCCATTAATTACCATTGAAAGCACCAGGAGATCCACATAATGAGATCTCTTGATATTCTCCCAGAGGAGCCATCTCAGCATTCCCAAATGCTATTTAGCATTCAAATACCCGAAATGGGCTAATTCACCTCAACAGCAGTCACCCCACCCAAAATGCATAGCTGCAATATCCCATTGTTTTCAGTGAAAACAAAGGAAACTGTTCAGCATCTCAGTGCCCGATACTCCAGGCCATTTTAAGCTACTTGCTACAATGCAACTGTATAGAATACCAAGCATTTAAGGGATAATCAATATGTACATCTCACTGAGATGCAAATGTGGTCACTATGACAACAGCATCATTGCATAGACCAGAGAGTCATGGGAGAGGAATGAGATCAGTGATCCCAATTACAATAGCACATGTGGTTACATCATAACAACTGGCAGCGTTCTCAAAACCCAAAGGTGGGGAAACCAGACAATTTAAACCCACTTGTATTTATAACAGGAATGCGATGGGTGCTTCTAGCAACGGGCCTACTGGCATGCAGCGGGCCATTAGAATGAGAATAGAGGCCTGATGAGAGAGACCTACAGTAGTGCTTTAGAGCTTAATGGGCTCCGGGCAGCACAGAAACATGTCTCAGTTTTCAATGGTTGGCTCATTGTCCCACTCAGCAAGGTAGTGGCAGGCCACAAAAGGGAAGGGTATAGGTTGAAGAGAACTCTTTCAAAGAGGCTGAGTGATCCAGAGCCTGATTCACCCACAAACAGCAGCGTCCTTGTCCCAGCTCCACTGTTCCAGCACTATACAAAGAGAGCCAAGCGGCTCCTTTCCCATCATTACACCTCCCACTTCTTCCTCAAACTGTAAGCAGCAACAAAATGTTACTGCTAACAGGTTTGCTAACATGATTTGCTTCTGCTTCTTGTATGTAAATCTCGCATATGCTTCCAATGCTGCTCAAAAAGTGCTTAAAGGGTACCTATTATGCAAAATTCACTTTTACATGTCGCTTGAACATAAATGTGTGTTTTATCAGTCGGCATAAATCATAAGCAGTGTCTCAGAGCAAGCATGTGATGTCACATTTTACAAGCCCCGCCCACGACTGTTGACGGACACTGCCGTATTAGTGAGCCACACACAATCCGCTATGTTTATCTTCACGCTACAGCATTTAAAAGCAGCATTCAAGTAAGAAATGTCTCCTTCTTAGAGCTACAGAAATGATTTAGTCCAGAGCAGTGAGTGATTTTCTGTTTTTATTTCATTGTTTGGGTCATATTAACAGCTGTTTACCTTCAGACATAACCGACTGTTTTTGTGACTCGTGTTTTTAACATAAACAGTTTAAGCGTAATACGACATGAAAGAGAATTTAGCTGCTTTCTGTGTGTGTGCTTCGGATGTGTGTTCAAAAAACCCTATATCAGAAGTTTAAATTAATATGGGTTAATATGGGCATGATTTCAGTGCGATAGACATGATAATCAAACCCAAACAAATGTTTTTTAACGGAGTATCTGAAGTACGAGCTGTAAAGGCACATTCCTATTTTGGTTATGTGGGCGGGGAGCAGCAGCTCATTTGCATTTAAAGAAACATGCACAAAACAGCATGTTTCTGTTTCCACTTAAAATAGGCATTTTCAAACTGATATAATAAATGATCTGTGGGGTATTTTGAGCTCAAACTTCACAGACACATTCTTGGAACACCCGGGACTATTACATCTTGTAAAGAAGGGGCATAATAGGTGGCCTTTAAATTATACTTTTCCTTGTGATTGCAACTTTTAATGGTGTTTTGTTTCAGAGAGATATTTAATATCACTCTGAAGACTTTTGGAAGTACTTGATGTGTTATGTAATGTTGCTACATTACATACATTGAACATTTGTAGTTGAGGACAAGCCCGGACAAGCCAGGGGTGCAATCTGACCCCCCACTGCAACAGAAAGGCCATTTAATCCATTGCTAAATTTCCCATAATCCATTTGACATGGTGGAAACAAAGCACTAGATACAGCAACAACAGCTGGCACTGTGACACAGGCCCTGGCGTCCAACATCTGCAAAGAACGACAATCCAACTATTCTCAATTCTCAGAATAACTAAATTAAGTGAAGGATCTGGAGAGAATGATGTGCGAATCAAAGACTTGGATGCGCCTTGAGAAAACAAACAATGTTTATTTGTTAAAGTCGCAAGAAAAAATTGAGGCGCAAAGCCTAGTGCATTTTCTTGTTCACGAATATTTATTCCAAAGCGCTGTGTGAGAGAAGGACATAGCGTATAAAAAGAGCAGTGGCAGAAGCCAATAGCTCTGTTTATTCTCCCAGCATGGCTGTGCTAGCATTGATAGGATTACAGGTCACACCAGAAGTGAGAGCCAGGGGACTCCGCCGGCCCCTCAGAAGCTGCATTATGTTTCCCTGCTCAGGACGCAACCGTAGAGGATATGCGCCGCAGGATTTATAGGCCAAAAAAGACAAATAAATAAAGAATGTTTTCCCTTCATCTGGCTAGATACTTTTTCCATCAACTGAAATAGATTTTACCCAGATGGGATGAATATAGTTTCATTATCACTGTGCACTTACACTGCAGGAATGATATCCAGAGCCATCACTGTCTGGAATCCCATTTCATCCAAGAGCTTTGGAGAAAGAAACAGCGACCTGGAAAACAAGACAGTAAGACATTGAAGCTCCAAGGACTGATTCAAACTTGGCAGGACTTGGTGCTTACATAATTCAATCGAACATTTCACAGATCCCCATTAAATATGTCAAACGGCCATGACCGCTTCTCAAAGAGCCATTTTTTCCCCTTTTGTTGAGGAAGGAGATGACTATATGTCATGCATTGTATTCAATATTTGAAAGTTCTGTTTCGCAGCTGGCCAAAAGCAAGAAATTATCCCCCAAAAATCAAATAGACCACCAAAAGACATACTACAGAACACATACTGTAACTCCAGATGATTGCAATACAGTTAAATGCTCCATTATGTGGATCAGAATAATAAACAGGAGACTGGAGGCTGACAGACAACCGCTAACCATCCCACTATATGCCCATTGTACAAGGATACAGTGGGACGCCACATAGCCGTCATCCTCACATACAGCTGTTGTGAATTTAACCTCCGTCTTCAAAGAATCTAGCCAATGGTTGGAGGGAAAAGAAAAGAGAGATGAATAAAAATAAATGTGGAACGGATGAGGAAAGGATGTGCCTTTATCAACACGATGGCGTTTTACCACTCCGAACAGACCGCTCTCATTACCCAGAGTATCTGTGTTTGTAGTTGCGGTGCATCGAGGGTATTAAGATCAAAGTGAGTCAGTTTGCATCAAGGGAACTGTTTAAACTGAACGGTCAGATAAGACAACTCTGTCCTCAAATACAGCTAACATGCCGAAATTGCTTTGTTTACCCTGAGCAAACATTCAAATCCCAAAACAAACAGTTGCGCCGAGCCTTGAGAGCTTGGATTTTGGCAAGCGGGAAACGGGGATGTTCAGACAGGGCACGTCCAGTCTCATTTAGCAAGGATGCCCGACACACGCAGTGAAATGTCGTACCTCTCCTTTGTGCTACACACACATTAAAGCGACTATAAATAGCAAAGCAGTAATCATATCCATTCCTCTGAGATTCTTCATCATCCCGTTCCAGATGGCACGGAGGGAATGGGGTTGCAGGGTTGATGCGTTTACTCGCAGGATCGTTGGGCATTCTTGTGGGGAAGTGGGTTGTGCTCGAACGTGAGATTTCATTTAATTGGAATTCGGCGGTAACGTCTTCAGATGGGGACGGATCCGGGATGCGGTGTGGAGGGCAGACGGGGAGCTTTTTTTTGAGAATGAAAGGGAGGTTGGAAGAAAAGAAACTTTTTTTCTCTCCTTTTTTGTTATCCGTCAGAGGAGGGGGAATAGGGTGACTGGCATGAATCTGGGATACAAGCGGAACTTTTGCATTGTGTGGTTTAGTCCTGCTTTTTATTGCACAGATTGTCTGAGGAGTCCGACAAGGGGCCTGCCAAAGTGTTCCTCCATTCCAGAGTAAAAAAGGGTGCTGATCCTAAAAAAGAACAGAGGCTGGGGGAGGTTGACCCCTTCGCCTGGTTTCTTATACACGTTTTAACACATTTTTTGTAGGCAGCTTCAAAAGACTAACAAAAGATGCTGTATGTCTGTTAGCAGCACTGGAAAGTCTGAAGCTGTAAAATTTCTGAAGGAGCTCAACTTTTTGTTAGATTCTTAGGCTGCGTTTACACGACAATGATGTAGTCAAAAACGGAAAAGTTTTTCCCTGGCGTTTTTAAAAAGTTTCACTTATACACGACAATGTTTTCAAAATATTTCACATATTTGCGAAACTGCCAAAAACGCTGTATTACGTATGCCAGGCCAGTAGTTGGTGTATTGTTTGTTATGCATTTTCGGTCCCCAAAACACAGTCTTTGTGTAAACGAACAGACAAAATGCATAAAAAGTTTTCAATTTTTTGTTGAAAACATTTAAACATTGTCGTGTAAAGAGACCCTTAATGATATGTTCCAACTGACCATTTACTGGGTGTTAATTATCTCTTTTATCAAAAAAACCCCCAAGAACATCTCAGCTGTTCAGCCTGTCTTGGAAGTGAGGACTTAAATGTAGTGTCTGACTGCTGCTTGTTTGAAAGCAAGCTGTTGAGAGGGCTAGAAGTAGGATCTAAAGCATTTAAGTCTGTCATCAGCAGTTGCCGAGCTGTCAGCTGGAAGTCACGGCCAGGGTCGCGCTCCCAGCTCTACAGGCTCTTCAACGCAGAAGAGGCGCCATTTTAAAGCAAGCAGAAGGAACACGCGGTTGTTTGAAGGCCTCACGAGGTCATCTGCCGTGGATTGACTGGAGCGCGCCGTCATTGTAAGCTTGATTTGAATGGTGACATTGAGAAATGGCTGGTACTTGATGTGATCCCGCAAGTCTGTAGAAGATGTCCCATGGCATTCTTCATAGGTATATCTAACAGAAACATGTAGAGATCAATTTTCACCTGTGACAAACAAAAACAGCATTATTAACTGCATTAACAAACTGTGTGGGACAATTTTTGTATTGTGACCATCAAGTTCTTATAAAAAGTCATTTAAAAAAAATGTAAAAAAAAAATAAAATAAAAAAAAAAAGTAGTTTAAATCATTATATATATATATATAAACACATTTAGTCCATTTTGTTTGTCATAATTTCTGCCATATTTACTTTTTAATGAGATTTATAATGAAATTTAAAGAGATTGAAAAAGCACAATAAACTTACTCTATGCTGTAATATAAGACAGCAATAAACTAATTAATCAATGCTTACTTTTGAATTTATTTATCAATTCATTAATTAACTTTAATAAACTTGCAGTCACGTGTTATAAAGTCAGAATTGTGATATAACCCTGCAATTCTGAAAAAAATAAAGTTGCAATTCTGAGAAATAAAGGTACAGTTGCGAGATATATAAACTCACAATTCAGACAATTGGGAGTTATAAAGTCTTGAGGGAAAAAAAGAATATGTTCTCAGAATTGTGAGTTTTATATCTCAGAATTCTGACTTAAAAACTTGCAATTGTGTGTTATAAAGTCCCAATTGTGAGGTATAAACTTGCAATTCTAAGAAAAAAGTCACAACTGTGAGATATAATCTCACAATTCTGAGAAATAAAGTCACTTTATTTTCTCAGAATTGCGAGACGTAAACTTTAAAACACGCAATTGTGAGTCCAAAAAAAAAAAAAAAAGTCAGAATTGTGAGATAAAAAAAGTGGCAATTATCTGTTTTATTTTATTTTATTTTTTATTCATGGTGGAAACAGCTTCCATAATTACATCCTAATTCCATAATTACATCCTAAAAAAAAAAAAAAAGATTTAAAAATAGAAAATAGAGAGAAAATTGCCTTTAAAGCTTTCTAAATTAAGTAGTTCTTGACAATGCGTATTACTAATAAAAATTTAATTCTGATATATTTACGGTAGGAAATTTACAAAATATCTTCATGGAACATGATCTTTACTTAAAATCCTAATGATTTTTGGCATAAAAGAAAAATCGATACGTTTGACCCATACAATCTGTTTTTTGCTATCGCTACAAATATACCTGTGCTACTTAAGACTGGTTTTGTGGTCCAGGGTCACAAATGCCATGTTCAGAACAGCTCCTGATAATACCAAACATGCAGTTAACAGTGATTATAGCACACGCATACACAGTTTAGTTTAAAAGAGTATGTTCTTTGAAAATGTTTATGCCTGTTTGGGCTCTTCACCCTCCCCCCACTTTGTCCCTCGCCTGCTGTCCTTTAACGCGTCCTCCTATTGACAGTCTCTCTGCGGTTCCCACAGCACAATAGCCATCAATGCCCCGCCCACTGGGCGTAACCAATGCTGTGGGCAGTTTATAAAAGCCCCTCCGAGTCACAATGAGGGGACTCTCAGCGCTACTATGTTACAGTCAGATGTCACACATGTTTTTTAGAGTAGGCTATCGGAGGGAGGTTTAGATTAATGCTGTGTGTATCACAAAGAGAGCGTCCTTCTCGTAGAGTTTAATAAACATGTCGAAAACGTACGGGAGGAAAGCTGTGCTCTCCCTCGCGGGAGCTACCGTCACCTGTCTGGCGCTACTGTTATTTCTGTCGCAGCATCAGCGGATTCAGATGGACGGGATGCAGAACGAGATTGAGGTCGGCTTGCGTTCGCTCCAGAGTCTGGGGGACTCAGAGGCTGATGATGGAGCTCAGCCTGAGCAGAATGGAAAGAAAGGATTCTCTGCCTATTTTTCCAAGCTGACCCGCAGCAGGAGGGAAGCGGATAAGCCCACTGAGGCGTCCGGAGCGACGACAGACGCGCCGCCTGCTGAGGACATCAGCGCGGATGACATCTTCATCGCAGTGAAGACCACTAAGAAGTTTCACCGCTCCAGACTGGATCTACTGCTAGACACCTGGATATCCAGAAACATGCAGCAGGTATGTGTGTTTACACTGTTACAAAATGTTTGCATAGCTTGTTGCACTCTTTGGTTACATATTTTACCAGCCGGAAACAAAGGGGATTTTTTTTTGTCGTGATAATAATGATAAATGGTGTGCGCTGTCTTTCCGTTTCAAAACTTTATGACACTTTTAGCTATGAATTGAGTTCATTTTCATAGTGTTCGAGTGTTTGAAATCCATTTACATTATTACTGTCTTTGTTCAAAATGTATATAATTAACGTCAGTAGTATTAATTGGAGATGGATCAATATTGCTTTTTCACGATCAATACAGCTTATGTTTGTTTAACTGGCCGATAATTGACACATAAATAGATACGTTTAAATGCAGCTTAAATAGGTTGCAAGTTTATTGTCATCTTTGTAACTTACATTAAGTCATTTTACCTGTGAACATTGTTGTTTCCTGTTGAACACATTGGTATAAGGATATTTATTAGTATACATGTTAATAAATGTGTGAATAACAGTAAAGAATTAAAAGTTGGTTATCCTATTATCAAAAAACCTATCATCAGCTAATCTATAGTAGTAATACTAGCAGGACCGCAAAAGAAATACAAATGTTTTACATTGTTATTAAGAGACTAAAAATCAATTTATATCTGCCTGGCATATTAAAAACCACTTTATAAAACTCAGATGCATAGTGCTGTCTGTAGCAATTGCTGTGCTGCACACAGAGCAATGGGTGGCTGTAGGTTCCCCCCTCTCTCCCCTCCAGCTCCATTGTTTGGGGTGTCCCCGTGAATACGCCAGAGCTAAGGATGCATCACAGCAGCGGCTTCAGAGCTGTCCCCTTCTCAGCACTAACAAAGCGTCTTTCTGAAGGGGGAAAGAAAAGCTTTGCCAGCCCCTTGTCTCCCACTCTCCATGGGAACCGGGGATCTGGAGCAGAGGCTGGGTCAAGCTACCCAAGCGGTGGGAAAAGAGAGTCTTCGTTATGGAGATGCTGGGGGGGCACAAAGGGACAGCATCTATAGGCAAGGGAAGGCTTTTCAGCGGCATGCCGAGTGGCTCACAGTATGAAAATACAGCTCTGAGAAACAGGCCTCTTTTGCAGCCAGCACAAAAGCACTTGCGGCACATGGACAGCAGCGAGCGAAGAGCAGTCAAAGTGATTTTATCCACCACCTAGAGTAGTTGCTCATACATTTTGCAAAAGTCTGTTTAATTTGCCTCGGGGCTCTGTCACAATCAGTTTCCCTCACACCTTAGACAAGAGGGCTTTTATTATTGTCATTTGAATATGCCATAGCAACACTTTTATGTGCTCGCAGCATCACAAAGAACATTATGTTTGTGACGTTTCCAAGCATGTGGAAAGTGGAAATTTAAATCAGACCACTGTAGACTCTGTACTCATTCAGTCAGCTCAGATTTGTCTTTCACTCTCCAGCTAAAATGATAGGCGAGAGTGAGAACTAAGACAAAGTTTGCTCAGTACAGGAGTTGATGGAAGTTAACCCACAGAAGAGAGAGTTAACAGCAGGGATTAATAGCAGCAGCTGGTGGGGAGCAGCGCAGACATAAAAGACCAGCGCAGCCCAGAATACAAGGGGGAGTTCCTGGAGAATGAGTGCCAGGTGGCTGGGTCTCAAAGAACAAAAGATGGCTCTAATGCCAGCTATACGAATCCTCGCATTCTCAACATGTGCACACGGAGAGCCGCTCTCAAATTATTCCTACATTCATCCGTGCAACACCTGAGTACGTTAAATCCCAGTTATTGTCAACTGAACGGCCGGGGATTATCCCAAGGACTCCGGTGTACCGTTTGGCCGCTTGCCACAATGGCTGGCACCAGACAAGTGTTTGGCATTGTTAGACCCACAGCATGGGAACTCTGTCACATATGTCAAGTGAGATGATGCATGACCGACACTGTGAACGTGTTCATAGGGGTTAGAAACTTGTGTAGGAAGGATCTTTCCAACCCGCTTACCTGCTTCAGGTGTTGCCTTGATGGGTGATGAACAGCTCACTGTCTTGGGCTGTTTACATGTAAACACTGAGAGTAGATCCAATCTGTGCCTGCTGTTGACACTCACGGCAGCCTGTGGCTCTTCTTGGTGGGAAACTGTCTCGTCTTTGTTTAGAGTTAGTCACGGTCAGCTAGAAGCTCCCCTAGCTTAGTTAATACACTGGAATTATCAGTATTTTTCTAAGAGAATGAAACCCTAGTTGCTTTCTGAGCACTTGTTTCTGATTATTAAAAGCATGCTTTGTAATTGTCTCAACTTGATGAGTCAGGACTCTTGAATAGTGTTATTCTTTTCAGTCAGATCTGCCTCACTTTGAATTGTTCACGCTGCAGCTTCTGGCTTCCGCTGTTTCTCCAAATTTCCCCCCTGGAACAATGCAGCTTCCCCAGCGAGAGAAATTCACAACAATGAGAGAACAGCCTGTGCCGTGGCGGCGGTATCCGGTGTCCAGTTACACAGATAGCTAGCAAATGCCATTCAGATTAAATGCACACTTGCTCGACGCAAATGAAATACCATGACCAACCTCATTATCTCTGTCTGAAATACTTAACTCACTGTTTGTGGCAGTAGCTTCTCTGGGTTGAAGACTAGACAGTGAAAGCAGTGCAGATCTGCTGTGGCACGAGTCTGTGCAAGTTTCTGGGCTCTGATTGGCACAGGTAGAGGGAGCAGGGCTGTTTGGTGTTTAATAGAGGGAGTAACATCTCTCCACTTCCTTCCCGGGTAGATGGAGACAGACAGCCAGGCTCCACGCTCACCCTGCCCTATGCCAGACCTTCCCCTTTAGTGGGGTGGGAAGCCCTACCAATCTCTGCCCGCTCATCAGAACTCCAAAAAACCCTCATCCTTTCTTGTGTGCCGATGCTGGGAAAAGTGCATTTTGAAGAAAAGACTTGACATTTATGAAAGCAACCACAAAAGGGTCATTTTGGCTCACAGTATCTTCAATAAAAGGGAAACCGAGAAACAAAGCCATGTGCCACGAGAGGCCTCCCTTTAGTTAACCACTGCAGCTGTATGCAAATCCAGGCAAACATATGTAGGATTTACCCAGTGACGGCTTTACCCACTCCTCATTGTCCTCATGCATAGGGACAGTGGGAGCAGGGTTGGGGGTGAGCGGCCACACACACACATTGTAATGCACTAATCAGCTCTCTCTGTCAGTGCCCAGTCTGCCTTGGCAGCTGCCTGTGTGATTAGTCCGTTCTTTTCAGCGGAACTCTACGCAAACAGCGCCAGCCTCTGATCCTTTACCCGGTCCAACTGCCTGCCCTCCCTGAACAAACATCGGCCTTGGGCCTTGGCCCCAGAGTGCTGCGCTAAACATCTGCTCAGAGTTTGTTCTGCAAACCAATCAAACATTATCTGGCAATGTTTGAACATTCCCAAAAATGCGACTGTGAAAAGGGGGAACGAGTCCACGTGTGTGCGTGCTGGCATTTGAAAGGCAACAAAAAAACGACTTCACTGTTGAGATAAAGATCACAAAACAGCTGAAGCTCATAAGAGAACGTAGGTGTGCATGTTCAAGGCCAGTTGGGCGTGGGCAGGTTGACCTGTTCAGACACGTGGCTGTGATAAGGCGGCGGGTGGCAGGTGCTGTCTCACCTGAGGTGGAAAGTAAACAGGTTAACGCTAGTGCATGGCCAGGGGCACGCCGCCTTTTCATCAGTGTGTCTGAGGCGTGTGGCGTCTTCTCCTCAATGGTTCCTTTGAGCTGGGGCTGCCGCCTTGCACCTGCTCTGTCTTATCTTTCACAATGAGCTCCTAATCCCACCCCTTCTATTTTAACGTTAACAAAACCCTGAGGGGTCAGACGTCAGCGAATGCACACTGGTGTGAATGTATATTCATCAATTCGAGTATGTCTGGGAGAATGGGACCTGGTGCTTCTTTCTTTTCTTCCAGATGACTTGGCCATTCCTTCTTGAAGTGGAAAGAGGGATGAGGAATGGAAAGACTTGGGAGGTGGTCAGGGGCAGTGGAATGGGGGTGGAGTGTTGGGGGTGGTGGGGGTAAGTGGGGTGGTCTGCTCCCCGCTTTGTTCTGGGCCTGGGATGCTTTGGGGTGCGGAGCAGTTGCCATGGAGAGATTGACAACAAGAACAAGGGGCCTTTATTTTGGGGGGTAGAGTTTGGCTTGTTTAACTTGCTGAGTTTTCCATGGCGTAAAACCCAGACAATGGTTCCTAATCAGTCCGCTTGGAATAAATAGCTCTCGAAGACGCATGATTCCAATTTGGAACGCGCCAATTCCTGTTTCGTCTTTGCTCTAGCGCAGTGATTCATTGATGAACTTGTGTGACTCCATTGATAGAGCTAACCAGGCTTTGTCTTGTTTTCGCAGACATATATCTTCACGGATGGCGAAGATGAGGAACTGAAGAAGAAAATCGGTGAGTGCGGCTTCCTCAAGCGGAAGTCACAAGGCTAGACATTCCCACTTTGATATGCACATAGTTTGGACTCAGCCTTCTAATCCTCTTAAAAATCTTGTGGTTAGTTAAAGGCAGCCGGGCTCTTGGGGGGAGATGGTATTAGGGCGCGTGCAGAGTCACCTGACCTCTTAGATAATGGCCATTTCTCAAGTGATAGATATAAGTGGAGTATTACGTGAGCATTGACATAGTATCTGTCCTCTTGTTCACACAGGAAGCCATGCTATCAACACCAACTGCTCTGCTGCCCACAGCCGCCAGGCTTTGTCCTGCAAGATGGCTGTTGAGTACGACAAGTTCATCGAGTCTGGAAAAAAGTAAGCACTGCATTGCATTAAATACTTGTTTTAGTGTCACAGCAAACCATATGGAATGTTCTAAAGATATCTCTGTCTGGTTTAGGTGGTTCTGTCATGTGGATGATGACAACTATGTGAACGTGAAGACACTGGTGAAGTTGCTGTCCAACTACCCTCACACTCAGGACATGTACATTGGGAAACCCAGCTTGGACAGGCCAATTGAGGCCACAGAAAGACTTGGGGACAACAAGATGGTAGGTGGACAAAAATATCCAGCTTTTTTAAAGATATAAAGGAGTGTTAGGAATACAAACTGATGTTTTTGTTTGTCCATTCCAGAGACCTGTCAATTTCTGGTTTGCTACGGGAGGTGCAGGCTTCTGCGTCAGCCGTGGACTAGCTTTGAAGATGAGCCCCTGGGCAAGGTGCAAAAAGCTCTCAACTATCCTAATGCAGCGTCTAAGAGCGTAATCAATGTTTTAAGATGATAGTAGACTTTTTTTACTTACTTTATTCTTTTTATGACAGTGGTGGCCATTTCATGAACACTGCAGAGAAGATCCGTCTTCCTGATGACTGCACCATCGGCTACATCATCGAGTCAGTTCTTGGGGTACCTTTGACCCGAAGCAGCTTGTTCCACTCACACTTGGAGAACCTCCAACAAGTGTCCAAATCAGAAGTACACAAACAGGTGAGGAACTTTTTAGGCGAGACACATTTTAGTTCTATAAAATGCAGTACGGTGGTATTAATGCTGTGTTTAATGTCATTTCATTTAGATTACATTGAGTTATGGAATGTTTGAAAACAAGAGGAATATCATCAACATGAAAGGGGCTTTCTCTGTTGAGGAGGACCCATCCAGGTAAGACAATGTCTTAACACTCTAGATCAGAGGTCTTCAGCCCTGTTCCTGGGGACCCACTGTCCTGAAGAGTTTAGCTACAACCCTAATCAAACACACCTGAACCAGCTAATAAAGATCTAGGCATGATAGAAACTTCTAGGCAGGTGTGTTGAGACAAGTTGGAGCTAAACTCTGCAGGACAGTGTCCCTCCGGGACTGAGTTTTAGGACCTAGATCATATTTGGATGTTGTTCTTATCAAAATTTGCATGCATGTTCAAATCTAACCTCTATTTGTTATTCTCCCTCAGGTTCAAGTCAGTGCACTGTCTGTTGTACCCAGACACTCCGTGGTGCCCTCCTCAGGTTGCCTATTAAGGTGACCGGCTCCTCTGTTGTATCCTCGTCCCTCACTGCCTCGGTATCTGAAAGGCATGAGGGACCAGTGTGGTATTGGGCCGTGCGGCCGCTGCGTTTACTCTGCAGTGGCGCACGGCCTTCCGTGGTTATACTGGGCTGCTGTGCGGCCCGCCTTTAAACAGTTCCTTCCTGCCTGGTGCCTGAGCTTCCTGTCCAACTCAGACATTACGAAGGGCCTGGCTTTCAGAAGGACGCTTTCAACGCCAAGCTTCGCAGGCAATCAACTGTGCTTTATGTGATTACTGTTGCTTGTATCCCATTTGCAATTCTCATAGAATGTAACTTTCTAGTATACCCAAGCCTTTTGCCAGCTTTATATGCTTAGTTTTAAATTCGAATTAGCAGATTAGTGCATACTTTATATTTTATTCTCTCCAAATGTTGTTCAGGATGTTTCGTTCCCTCAGGTTTGATTGAAATATTCGGAGGAAATAAGTAACATGGGTGCTTTATTATCAGTTCTAAAGGACTCCGGACAAAATTAACGACATGAAGGTCCATTATTTTTGCGAATTTATTTCTTTGATGTCAGTGTTATTATAATTATTATTACTGTTAGTTGTTTAAGACATTTTGCGCTGGCAATAGGCAAATTTTCCAAATATGCTGTCAGGTTATTTTAATCTGTGGTGTATGAGGATTGAGCACTTTTCTTCCCTAAATCCTCTGGGCATTTAATGGTGATTGAACTGTTATCTTAAAGCTGTGTGAAAATGTATCAAGTGCCCAAATTTTTAGATCTTTATATAATTATTTAATGCCAATGCATTCACACAATCTTGGCAGATACGTATGAGATTTTTTTGGCTTGATTTATTATTATAATTTTTTAGCTTTGCTCAAAGATGTACTGAAGTGGGAGTTGCACAGCTTGGTTTTAAATATCTGTTGGTTGCTCAAGTAAAGTATCACTTAGCAATCGCCTAATGCCGTTGACTCTTATAAATTGGCACCAGAGCCACTGCCAACACAATGTACATTGTTAAAACAGATGGCAGCTAAAGTTTAAGACGTGTTTATAGCTCAGATCTGAGTTCTCTGATCTCTTTTGCACAGAGCGGTCTGGCTTAGAGCCACAGTTTTCACGGCTGACAGTTGGACATCACTATGCCAACTATACAAAACATGTTAAGTGAGAGCTTTACATGAGCAACAACAGTGATCCTAACAGAGTTGCAGTTTCTCTATGGGAATGACCCATATTGGGTGAGCCTGTATATTGTAATTTAAAGCAGTATTTATGTACTGTGCCATTTTAAAACAATTGTATTTGTACATAATTGTTTAGATATTATATGCATTTTGGTCACCTATGGATCAGACCTAGTTCTGATGATTGCTCTAAAAGGTTTTTTAATGCTCTGAATTTTGCTAATGGCTGTAATTTATATTCCAGTATCTGGATTCTTTGTTCAAATGTTGTCCTCTCAGGGATCACAATCCTGATATTGTTACCATGGGCTGCCTTGGTAATTCACCATTCAGCTTTTGAATAAAGCAGCATATTCGCTAAGAATCTTTACTGCAATATTGTTGGTTTTCTTTCAGCGAACACACTACATCTTTCAAACACTTACAAAATATCAACTCTAGTCTGTTTCTCACACAAATGTATCATATGACTAACATAGACCACATTTATCACGTCTTTTTGCAGCTACAATGAATGTAGATGGTGTTAGGACACTGATGTACTTTAACCGTATGGAGGACAAAAACATACAATAACAATTTTAATTTTTCGGTGAACTTTTCCTTTCAACAACATCTTAAGGCAAACAGCAAAAAGACACACTTTCTATTATAGTTCAAGCTAGACAACTTGCATCAATCATTTAGTGTAAAATTATTGCCAGACCACAGAGGTTCAGAGGCCAGTGTCTCTTACTCTGTCAAAACTGTTTTGAACTGTTACTGAAGCATGCAAGCAAAACAAACTCGGCCCCTCGTGGGGTTCGAGTGCTGGCACTGACCCATTCTGCGTTGCTTGTTGTATTAATGAAACACACTTGAAAGTTTAGTCTCACTCGCACGTAATTTATTATTCTACAACAATTGCCATGGGAAAGAACATTTCCTCACTACCGGGCTTTTCAACACACTATATAGCCACGTCATTTGAGGCCTGGTGTATATAGGGGTGAGCAAGGTAAAATGTGTCACCCTGTTAATTTAATAAAATGTGTTAATTTAATTAAATTAATTTTTAAATGAATGGCTTCACTACATTAAAAATGCTGTAATGTGGGTTATTAATTTTACGTTTTAATATAGCTGTTCTAACACAGAAGATTTTTTTTTTCTGACTGGTAAATGAATACAGTTGAAGTCCAAAGTTTACATACACCTTGCAGAATCTGCAAATTGTTAAATATTTTACCAAAATAAAAGGGATCTTATAAAATGCATGTTATTTTTATATAGTACTGACCTGAATTTCACATAGAAGACGTTTACATATAGTCCACAAGAGAAACTATTAGTTAAATTTATAAAAATGACACAGTTCAAAAGTTTACATACGCTTGATGCTTAATGCTGTGTTGTTATCTCAATGATCCACAGCTGTGTTTGTCCTGAACAGTTAAACTGCTCGCTGTTCTTAAGAAAACCCCTTCATCTTTTCACACTGAGGACAACTGAGTGACTCATATGCAACTATTACAGAAGGTTCAAATACTCACTGATGCATCAGAAGGAAAAACGATTCATTAAGAGCTGGGGGGTTAAAACTTTTCAACAGAATGAAGGTGTGTACATTTTTTCTTATTTTGCCTAAATAATATATATATGTTTTCATTTAGTGTCAAAATCATACAGTCATTGTTGGAAAAGGTTCAAATACACAAACATACTGAAAAACCAAAGAATTTGTGCGACCTGAAGAATTTTTCTGAAGAACAGCAAGCAGTTTAACTGTTCAGGACAAACAAGGAACTCATGAACAACTATCACTAAACAAAAAACACAGCTGTGGATCATTCAGGTAACAACACAGTATTAAGCATCAGGGTCATATTTATAAACTCAACTATTTTCTCTTCTCAGGACTATACGTAAACGTTATGTGAAATATCTTTTTCAGGTCAGTACTACATAAAAAATAACATGCATTTTATATGATTTTTGTAAAATAATGAACAATTTGCCGATTCTGCAAGGTGTATCTAAACTTCTGACCTTAACTATAAGTAAGTTTAAAAGCCTTCTGAGACGATTACAAAAATGTCCACTTTCAGGTCGTGGTAGTCATCTTTTTGCTGTGAAATCTTTAACAATTTGTATTAAATAAACATATATTGTTTTATATTGTAATATTTTAGATGAACACTTACTGGACTAAAGTCATTTTCACTTGGTTATCAATAAATCATTTTTTAGAAAAATCATGTTATGATGTATCAAATATGATACATCAGGCTCCCAATCATCTCAGTTATAACTGTATTGCATTATGTTTTGCCCCATACACTAAAAAATGCTGGGTTAAATACAACCCAACACTGGGTAAAAAAAAGGTTAAATGTTTAACCCAACCTTCTGGGTAGTTTTATTTAACTCAGTTATTGTCAAAAATGACTATATGGCCGGCTTAAAATTAAAACAAAATAGGTTGTAAATTAAAAATCAGACACATGGTTACTAGCAATCCGCAATAATCAAAGGTGAACATTTATTAATAAGCAATTAAAAAATGTTTATTATTTAATTTTTATTATTATTTATTCTGTCAATATTATTTAATGTCAAATGCTCATCTTGTCTTCTCCCTCAACTTCAAAATCGTCCTATATCGCTGTTTTACCTTTTTTTGTTAAGGGTGTTTGATCTTCTTTGCATGTTCACTTTGGAAAGACTGTGTCGGTACTTCTACAGCGATGTAGGATGGTTTTGAAATGATTTTTGAAGTTGAGGGAGAAAATACAATTGGAGTTTTTCGATATACCCTAACTGTCAGAATACACAGAGTTCAGGGAGAGAAAGGCAAGACGAGCGTATGAGATTAAAAAATATTTAAATTGTATTTTTTAATGAAAATAACCAATCGTTTTGTTAGATAAGACCCTTCTT
>JAHKKF010533958.1:0-19505 GCA_019740295.1 Labeo calbasu
GCTTCACTTACAGCACAAGTGAGTATAAGGGTTTTTTTATGAATCTTTGCGATCGCCTTTCCTTATAACGTGGTAGTTAGGAAGTTTAGCGGCTAAACACGGCTACATGCGGCTAATGTAAACAAGACTGTCCTTCCACAGAGAGAAGAGAGGGGCGGGTTGAGCAGAGCTCATTTGCATTTAAAGGAACAACCCCTTAGAATGAGATGATTTTTGCTGAGCTCATTTTGTCAAGGTAAAAAGGKTGTTGTTKTACAAAACYATTGAGAATTTTTAATCAAAGTATATTAGAGACTTTTTATTAAGACCCTAAAGAATCATATCAACTTGTGGAAAATGGGCATCTGATGACCCCTTTAACAGATGAAAAGCGGACATTCAAACTAATGTTTTATTGTGTATATGTGACTGAGCTGAAGAATGAATGCTGCATCAGGTGCAGATAATCACACTTTCTCATTATACATAATACAGTGAGCATTTAATACAGTAATACAATAAGCTTTTAATGAAGTAACTCAACATTCCTTCGTTACTACACTCTTAAAAATAAAGGTGCTTTAAAAGGTTCTTCACAGCGATGCCATAGAAGAACCATTTTTGGTACCACAAGCAACCATTCAGTCAAAGGTTCTTTAAAGAACCATCTCTTTCTTACCTTTTTATAATCTGAAGAACCTTCCTTTTGTGAAACAGAAAGGTTCTTCAGATGTTAAAGGTTCTTTATAAAATCATTTAGACAAAAAAAGATTCTTCTGTGGCATTGTGAAGCACCTTTATTTTTAAGAGCGTAGTTCTAAAGTGACATTTTCAAATTATTAACGGAGGCTTGGGCTCAGCTGTTAAACTGTGAAACTGAGATTTGAATTTATGGCGGAAGGAAGTAGTTGAGGTTTTTGAAGACACAGTCATGCCGTCGAACTGTTGTATAAACACAATATTATGTTAGTAGCCGTGCGATATGCCTGTATATCGGCACGCCGTGTGAATCACAACCATGCCGATGCAGCTATATTGCACTGCTACTTATGTGATATTGCTCATATAAAAAAATATATATAAAAAAATATTTAAAAGTCTTGTGTCTCTGTGTTAAAGATGTAAATATTATTTTTTAATTTAGATCAAAAGGTTCATGAGATCATTGGAAATATTAGTAGTTTTCAAGTGTTTTCAACTTATAAACCAGAAACCAGAAATGTCTTTTCCAAACCTACTCAGAGGAGGTCTCACATTTTTGTGTGGGATCTGGTTATTGATTACCGCCATGAAGAAAAGTACAACAAACTGTGTCCTCAGGAGGAATGACATCACTGACACCTGTTCACCTCTCCATCTCCATGCAGAGACGGGCCAAAATCTCACAGGATCTCAATCCAGACATGTCATTCCTCCTGGGAGAACATGCATTAATAAATCATGTCTTTCCATTCAGTATGTCTGCACATGTCATCTCCTCTTTAGAGCAACATGTTTGTCTCAGGGGCTGTTCCAGCTGCTCATCTCACTGACTATTGTTGTCTCTTCCTTCATTAAATCTGTGATCAGAAATTACAATTAGTGACTGACATGTGATTTCAATCATCTGCAAGGCCGTTCAGCTAGTAGAGCTTGGATACTACAACCACATGGATTCGGGCAGTTTCAAATACACATCTGTGTAAAACTAAATATTTTTTGTTGTTGTTCTGATCAAAATAATTTTATTAGAAAAAGATTGAAGAGTTAGCTGTGTTGTTGGCACTTGATCACATGCAGACCTACCAACACAAATAAACTCCTTTCTTGTTATGAATCAAATTTAGTCCGTTTCTTGATGTTAATTTCCCCACAAAACAGAGAGAAAACTTTAGTTGTTTGACTGCAATAGTTTCAGTATCATTAGAGATGCTGCCTGCAGCCCCTGAGATATACAGTATGTGTGGAAGGGGGTGGATGAGTGATTAGATGTCCCCTTCCTCTGATCGTTTGTGCCTCTGTGCAAATAAATAACCTGCGAACGCAAATAAACAGAGGCATCCATCATCAGAGCGTCCCAAAGACAGTGACTGATTTCCGTGCGGGGCTCCTGAGGGAACAGGATACGTGACACTGGCACTTTTATTGTGAGAAATGGCAGCTGCCAGTGAACCAATATGCACGTGGGTGACATTATCACTGAGATGTGAGAGATGCCTGCACTGGATGGGTGAGCAGGCAAGTGTGTGGCTTCTGCGGGTGTTTTGTTTATCGTTTCACGTAACGTGATTCTGTGTTGATGAACAACATGATTAGACGTGTTTCTTTTTCTCTTTTGTTGCTAGGTGGTTGCTGTGGTGTTCTGGGCGTTGCTATAGAGTGCAACAATCCTATTAATAAAAATCCTGTTAATTTCTTTAAATTAGGGAATTTTTAATGATAACTTAGCTATTAAACCGTTAGTTCATCCAAAATGAAAATTCTGTCATTAATTACTCATGTCGTTCCAAACACGTAAGACCTTCGTTCATCTTCGGAGTACAAATTAAAATATTTTTTATGAAATCCGAGAGCTTTCTGACCCTGCATAGACAGCAACGCAACTGACACGTTCAAGGCCCAGAAAGGTAGTAAGGGCATTGTTAAAATAGTCCATGTTACATCAATGGTTCAACCATAATGTTATGAAGCTATGAGAATACTTTTTGTGTCCAAAGAAAACAAAAAAACAACTTTATTCAACAATTTCTTCTCTTCCGTGTGTTTGAAGTGCGTTCACGAGAGTGTGCATTCCTCTGAGTGTAAACAAGGCGCAGCGGATCCATGTTCTACTTCGGAACACAAAAACTATTCTCGTAGCTTCATAAAATTATGGTTGAATCACTGATGTCACATGGACTATTTTAACAATGTCCTTACTACCTTTCTGGGCCTTGAACGTGTCAGTTGCGTTGCTGTCTATGCAGGGTTCCCACCTAGTTGTGAAACAATGTAATCAACATCGTAATCAACAAACATTATTTGAAGGGAAAATTACTTTCAAAAGTTGATTTGCTTTATTTTGTTTGCTACCACAGACATCAGTGTTTATATCTGAACTATAAACCTTTAATCCCAGCACTTCTGTTGACAAATATGAATGACTGTAAGACAGAAATAATACTGTGTGGTTGAAAAGACTGTTTGTAAAGCTGTTTCTTACCTAAATATGATAACTTCTCTTGAATGTTCCGGTATGCCTTTATCAAAGGTTTAATAGACAAATATGAATCGTTGCCATTTACAAATAAGATCGCGTGGGTGTTTGAATGGGGATTGTGATCTTTTAATGATTAATCGTGCAGCTCTACCAGCAACTTGAGGGCCTTAAGTTGCCCAGATAGCACATGTACGTCTGCAAGATGTCTGTTAAAGATCTCTTGATCTGGAAAGCATCTGCTGTGTACAAACATCTGACAGACGTCTTTCAGATGTTAGTTTTATGTACATTCTAAATTTTAAACGTCTTATAGACATCTAATAGACGTTTATTTGACATTTGATAGGAAACGTCCAATAAGAAAGGGGATGGGCTATCAGACTTATATAATTCATACACTACATGGTTGAGTACATAGCGTATAAGTACATAGTGTATAGTGCACAGTGCGTCATTTAAGACACAGTTAAAGACTTTTTTCAAATCCACGGACAGGCTCTGCACTCTACAACTAAATGGTTGCTTACTGGTCAAAGGAGCCCACCAAAGTTTGACACAAAATGATCTCTTCATTGCAATTTTAGGGAATTTATATCATTGAATTATCCAAAATGTGAAAACTGTAAGAACAGTAACAGCACATAGTTCCTCATTAAGACACATAATATAAAGTACTGTTAAAGAGAATGAATATAATGATAACAAAGGGTTCGCAATATAATTGAATTCATATGTAATTAATGAAGTCACACCCCTTCCACTGAAGCCACACCTCTGCTGTGAGCACTTAAAGGGATATCTCACTCAAAAATGAAAGTTGTCATTACTTACTCTCATGTCGTTCTAAATCTATAAGACCTTATAAGACCTTCCAATCGTCTTCAGAACACAAATTAAGATATTTTTGATGAAATCCGAGAGTTCTGACTCTCCATAGACAGAAAGGGTCCTACCACGTTCAAAAATAGTCCATGTAACATCAGTGGTTCAACCATAATTTTATGAAGCTACGACAATACTTTCTGTGCACAAAGAAACAAAAAAACAACTTTATTTAACAATTCTTCTCCTCTGCATCATTTTAGCACCATTTTGGAGAGTACCATGACGCATGCGCTGGCTTTGATCTGCACATAAACAAAGCATGTACATCTGACGTAGAACACGTCGTGGTACTCTCCAAAATGGATGAGAAGAATTATTGAATAAAGTTGTTTTGTTTTTGTTTTTTTTTTGCGCAATAAAAAGTATTCTCATAACTTCATAAAATTACGGTTAAACCACTGACGTCACATGGACCTATGTTGTGATGTTCTTGGTACCTTTCTGGACCTTGAATGTATAAATTTGTGTTCCGAAGATAAACGAAGGTCTTATGGGTTTGGAACGACATGAGGTTGAGAAATTAATGACAGAATTTTATTTTTGGGGTGAATTATCCCTTTAAAGGCCGGCACACACCAAGCCAACTTCAAAGAACTAGCGGTGACAAAAGCGTCTAAACAAAAAAAAACTGCTTGAACAGACTACAGCCCAAACTAACATGTGCGTTCTGCGCCTGCGTGATTAGATTCAGCTGTCTATATCAGCAGAGACCGAAACAAAGATATACGAGATAAACGCAGATATATATGAAACGTAAACAAAGCCACGTTTGCTTACCATTTTGAATATAAGTCATGTTGATAACTTTCTTTATTTTAAGCGGCTCATGTTGTTATAGTCTATTAATATACACATATTGGAATTCTTGGGTAAGATCATGTAACAGTTTTTTTGTTTGTTCCGCCTTCATTTACTTATTTGTTTTCATCACTTTCGCTTTAATTCTCCGGCACTGACTCGTTCGCGAAACTATCCAGGGTTCTCACTTTCCTCAACGGGACCGATGGTCCCGACGCCAGTCAACATGTTGAACACATTGAATCGGGCAAACGCCCACCGACGTGTGGAACACACCAAACAGACTAGACATAACCCAAAACACTTTGTCAAAACACTAGTGTCTATTCTATTTTACTCGACTTTAACTCAACAATACTGCAACTTGTTGACTCCTGTATGAAGTCACTTTGGATGAAAGATTTAATTTTAATTTAAATATGTATTAATTTAAATATCTTTAAATCTTTGTATTTATTTATCCCTCTAAGTTCATTTGTATGCATCTAATTGTCTCACTTTTTTTTGGCAGTTGTTTCTTGGAGCACTCAACTTTGCAGTTTGTTCGTGCCCCTGTTAACAGCCCTCTGCTCTCCAGTGCTTCTGATAGTTGCCAGCCCAATAAATACTGTCTCTGTACCCGGCGATCCAGTCCCCTGCCCTCCTGCTCTAAGATTGATCCCTTATCCCCACCCCTTCTTTTCTCTCGTCGCTGCCAGACCCGCAGCTTTAGAACCCATGTGAATAGGTGAAACTCTGAGGCTCCAACAGATGGCCAGAGCTGCCCTGATTCAGTCACACTGCCGCCGGATGAATACCAGCTCAGAGAGCCCAGAAAGAGTGGAAAAAACGGAGTTCGAGGAGAGCAAAAGAGAGATAGAGAGAGTGATAGAGTTTCCCCCATGTGTGTGGGAGAATAAGGGGAAACAGGGACGTGTTAATATGCATGAGGGGAAGAGTAACTGTGTGAGAGAGGGAAAGAGACACAACAAGAGAGGGGAGTGGACGATATTGAATTGTAGATTGAGGGACTTCTTTCCTTCCCGCCCTCTTTTATTTATCTGCTATGGAACCACGCCTCCTTTCTTTCACCTCTCCGTGTGTCTATATCAGGGGACCGGCTATGAGAGAGCCCACTTGTACGCCTGGCAGAGGGGGAGTCGAGTCAGAGGTGGTCTGGCCAAGACCGAACAGGTGACGGATCTTCATATCCCTGACTTTAACGCCTCCTGTAGTTCACGAAGGATTCAGAGGTGGGCATCAGTGAGGTACGTGCCTTTGTCCTTAATTATTGCTTTGTACCACCACCTCTGTCAGTAATGGATGTACAGGTATATTCCTCCATTGTTAAAGCGGATTATCATTTTCCATGCTCTCTAGATTATAACAATGTATATCTGAAATGGCTTCAATTGATATTTTATATTCATTTTTCTTGGATGCTCCTAAAATGCTTATTTTTCTGAATTGATGTCTGAGAGATTCAGATAGTCTGAGAAGACTAGAAGAAACAAACTATCTGCTCATGTTGGGGTCTCCATAGTTCATACCTCAAACGTTCGTCCCTCATACTCTTCGTCTGAACTGGTGCTTACAGCGTTTGAGTTGGGTTTGTGCGTGATTTTGGCCCTTTTAAGGACTTTAACAAGAGTCTGTCGTCACTCCTTTAAAATGCTACATGACTCATGTTGCATTTTTGATGGTGAAGAACTGCTCTCCGGGTCAAGCAGGTCTCTGATGTTTGGAGTGCTAGAGATTCGCTGGGTAAAATATGCATCAGTGAGTGTGTGCTGGTGTTTGCTGTGTGAGGATATGAGGTAATGACAAAGGTGATGGGGGCTGAGAGATCTGTGCCTTAGTCATTCATTATTTAATGTGCTCTCTGTCTCCGCTCAGCCCCATAACAACTGGCCTCCTTTTCCTCTTCTGCTGTCTGAACCAGAACTGTGGACCAGGTCCTGTGACATTTAGTGCATCAGACCTGTACAGATGAGTTAATGTGATGAGTGTCGCATATTTGCTTCTATCTGCAGGATTAAGATTTTTTTTTTTAATTCAGTTTACATCATAATGATTTTGAAGCATTTTGGACCCCTTTCACAATACACCCAAAGCATGTTCTTATAAGATTTCTTAAAAGTAGATCAGCAGTAACTTTAGAGCTGAGTGAAACTGCTCATTTGGGACCTCTGTCTGACAGCACAAAAAAAGGAATTTGATCTAAATTTTCTAATTCCTGAGTGGGAGCTATTTAGGGTTCATTTGCATATGACCATTCCAACCTCAATAGGGTTCTTATATGTTGTGATGATATTATCCAATTTACAAGTTAGACACCAGCTATTTTTGCCTTCTTTTGTCTACTTGTAACAGTATAGGATAGCGTATTGTTGGTTTTACAGTGAAAGAGATCACATAATAGATATATCATACAGTAGCTTCACTGACTTTATGCAAAGTGCGATCCATTGTCAAGAGAAGTCATAATAATTTGACCAAAATTACAAAATTGTACGTTGGATTATAGACTTTAAACATAAACCTAGCCATGAAGCCAGCCTCACTTCTAACTAAAACTTAACTGTTGACACAAAAAATGATAATTTTGTCATCATTTACTCACACTCATGTTTCTTTCTTACTTTGAACATAAAAGAAGATATTTTGAAGAATGCTGGTAATCAAACAGTTGATGGTCCCCATTGACTTCCATAGTATTTCTTTCCCTACGGAAGTCAGTGGGGACCAACAACTGTTCAGTTCTTCAAAATATCTTTTTTTGTTTTCAACATAAGAAAGAAACTTATACAGGTTTGGAATGACATGGGGGACAATTATTATTATTATTTTTTTAAATCTAACCATTATTGTAAAATCACCTTTGGTTAGTTTTTTCTTGGTTGTTAAGTTGTAGTCAGGAAGTAGTCTTTTGAGATTCTTGGATTTCTTCCCATTTTTTTAAATACCATTTATAGTTTTGTTGCTCCTAGTTTTCTTCTAGACCACTGGCCTTGAGATTTCACCATTTTTGTCCATTTCAAACTTAAACCCAACATGAAGGCCAATCCTTATCTAAATCCATAATTTACCAATGATTATAATTGGAAAAACCTATTACAGACGAAGTTCACTTTAAGAATGAAAATTTCCTGATTTTACTCACCACATTGTAATCCAAGATGTTAATGTCTTTCTTCAGTTCCAAAGAAATTAAGGATTTTGAGGAAAACATTCCAGGATTTTTCTACATATAGTAAACTTCATTGATGGTCAATGGGTTGAAGGCCCAAACTGCAGATTCATTGCAGCTTCAAAGGGCTCATCACGACCCCAGTTGAGGAATAAGAGTCTTATCTAATGAAACGATGGGTAATTTTCTAAAAAAAAATAAAATTTATATACTTTTTAACCTCAAATACTTGGCTTCATGCATTGTAATCACATTGGAAAGGTCTCACGCGGTTAGTTCTTCGCATAATCGGTTCAAAAAGGTAGGGTAGGGCGAAAAACTCCATCTCATTTTCTTCTCCATCTTCAAATTTGTCCACCATCGTTGTTTTAGCTGTTTTGTAAAGAGCATTTGACTTTCTTTGCACATTTGCTTTGTAAACACTGGGTTGGTACTTCCGCCTAGGTCACGCTTGCGTGATTGCGTAATGCGTGAGGTCGAGCTAGTGCAAGACGAGCATTTGTGGTTAAAAAGTATATACATTTTTATTTTTGTTAGAAAATGACAGTTTGTTTTACTAGATACACTCTTAAAAATAAAAGTGCTTTAAAAGGTTCTTCGCAGCAATGCCTTTGAAAAACCATTTTTAGTTCTACAAAGAACCATTCAGTCAAAGGTTCTTTAAAGAACCATATCTTTCTTACCTTTTTATAACCTGACGAACCTTCTTTCGCCATAAAAAAACCTTTTGCAAAACAGAAAGGTTCTTCAGATGTTAAAGGTTCTCTATGGAACCATTTAGTCAAAAAAGGTTCTTCTATGGCATCGTGAAGCACCTTTATTTTTAAGAGTGTAAGACTCTTATTTCTCAGCTGGGATCGTGTAGAGCCATTTGAAGCTGCAATTTGAACATTCAACCCGTTCATCCCCATTGAAGTCCACTATATGGAGAAAAATTCTGGAATTAATTTCTCTTTAAAGAAAGAAAGACATGAACATCTTTGACATAGGGGTGAGTAAATTATGAGGAAATATTTATTCTGGACGTGAACGAATCCTTTAAATCATTAAATTGCTGAGAAGTTGAGTTTTAGTAGCACTTTTTAATCTCTAGAGTAAGTACAAGGTCTGATATTTAACAGCAAACTGAGTTTGAGAACCGAGTCGGATGTTGTGGTCAAATGAGCTCAGAAGATCAATAAGTCCAAGATTTAAATAAAATGATGAGAAGCAGTGAAGGTTGTGCACATGTTATTGATCTACTTATATATTCTCCCAAATATTGATTAGATGGGATGTGTAAAACAATTTTTGTCCTCCTCATTTCTCTCAACATCTCTAATGAAAACCATCAATCGCAGCCCAAAACATCCAAGTGATTTTTTTAATCAAAGAGTCTGGACACTAGACAAATCCGAACCAGCCCAGAGCACATCTATGTGAGACACAAGATCTCATTTACATGAGCTGCTGAGAGCAAAACAAGGCCTGATATGAATCTAAAGTATAATTTGAGCCTGGTGCCCACCGTCTTAAATGTTAATGCTGACTGGAAGTCTTTGATGAGTGATTTGGAGTACAGCACCTCTGGCGGTGCCCTCTGAGGCAGAGAGTGATGTGAATGCATTATTACAGAGCTGTGCCAAGATACGGCAGGTGTCCAGCCGAGATCTGTAATTACATCCAGCCACGGATATGGAGAGCATCAATCTTAGATCAGAATCAGAATTTGTAATCAAAAGGGTTTTTTCCTGTTTATTTCAGTCAAGATCAAATACTTGTTTACTGTTTACTTCACCAATCAGATGACTTGTGAATGTTTTCAATTGCTTTTAAATAAAAATATCGCATTGCTATAGAAATACCTGTGTCACTGTAGACCACACCTTTCTCCCATCTGCCATGAACATTCGATACTAGAATCCATCTCTCGTCTCATATAACCCAAACATCTGTCACAACAACAGTGGTTCATTGGTGCTCAGATGAAATGAGTATATTTGATATGGATGAGTTTAGGTTTCAGTAGATTTACATTGAAAGCTAGAGTTTACTCCAAAATAAGTCACTCCAAACTTGTGTGGTTGACTTTATTCTGCAGAATACAATGAATGTTCCATGAATAATGTTTCAGTTGTTTTTGTGTTACGCAAGGGAAGTCACTAGGGTTCAAAACAACACCGGACCCCACTGACTTTCAATTTACGGATGAACAAACTAAGGCTTTTAGCAATGTTATTATCCAGAAATGCTCCTAAAAGTCAAGTATCATCTCTAATATGATCAACAAGCTAGTACACCTACACAAAAATGATGTAGGAAACAGTTTTCACTTAGAAATCGCTCATAAATTTCATGAATAATTACAAGGAAAGGTCAAGTAACACATTAATTTAAAAATGAAATTTTAAAGTAGAAAAACTGAAGTAGTGTTTTATTGTAAAGTGAATATCTTCATTTAAAAGTCACTTTTTACAGCGTGTGAATGAAGAAACAAGGCAACCTAGCATCAGTATGGATTGAATGTGAGAATGTGCTGCACCATTGATTATCTTTAGATGATTTGACCTTGACTTTAGCAGGAATAGGGATGCATTGGAGGGACAATAGCAACGGTGTGATGTGAAAGTACTTGGGAAGGTTCAATAGGGGGGCTGCAGCATTCGGGATGAGCTGCAGAGGTTTGGTTACGTACCTTGGGAGACAGTTGTGACAGTTATTGGGACTAATGGTGAACTGCACACCAAAGGCAATTACAGTGACCTTAAAGTGATCTGAAGCACTTGTGGGCAAACAGAGTATCTGTATATAGAGAGTTTGATGTTATTGATATTCATTGGGTACTGTTTTTAAAATACTCTACATGTAAACATGTGTATTTTTGCTTATTTTTTTTTTTAAAAAGTAGGTTTTCTTTTCCTCATTCTTGCCATTCTCTTCAATCACGCTCCCTCAGGGTTCTCCCAACTGAGTTTTATAGGATCTCGCTCAGACTTCAGCTCACATCTACCCATTACTCTCTCTGGCTTTCTCTCGCACGCCGTATCTATCTTTCACTCCCTCAGGAGCTCAGCAGGCTTTGTGGCTGCTTATTAACTTTTATGGAATTATAGATTTCTGAAATTGGATTTTCCCAACTCACTAAAGAAAGCAGATTAGCTGGCTACTCCTACATGCACCGGAGTTTTTCTGGCCTGAAACGTAACTTGAATGTCTGAATGTGGACAATTAGTTTAGATGGCAGGTTTATCTGTCTCGTTCCAGTAGTTTTTTTTTCCTCTCTAGTAGAATCAAATCACAATAGCCTGAGGTAGCTGTAAGTTTAGATGAACACTTTGTCTTTATTTGTAAATGGGGATAAAAGTCAATGTTTGTTTTTCACAAAACAAAAATGAACATGGACTAAAGGGCATTTTATATTACACATTTAATGCACTGAAACAAAATAGTGTGAATTTGTTGTATATTTATAGATTTTACTTGCTTTACTTTCACAGTTTCTTACAATATTGTAATGCAAAATGTAATGTGTCAAACAAGATTACAATTTATACATATGCAAAAAAAAAAAACTGCTGCTGGGGTATAAAAATAAATAAATCTGTGCTCTTTGGGAGCAGGATTTTTTGTGACATCAAAAAATACATAAGTCCAAGGCACTCGAATAATGTGAAAAATATAAAATGCCTTTATTCACATGGCTTTAAAGTTGAAAACAACACATTTGAGCACCGACGCATTGCGGCTACCTCACCTTCATCAGGGTGTCAATTTACAAACACACTTGGAGTTCATTTAAGAAATCAGTTCGTCACATGACATAGTCACCTGAACAGGTATCAAAACCACAATGAGAGAATTATTAATCATAATTATACTCACACTAAATAGATTCAAACAATTCAAAGCACTGTAACAATTCTTATTATTTCAATACAAAGTAAAAAAAAACTTTTTTTTAACTTTAAAGGCATGTGAATAAAGGCTTTTTATATTTTTCACATTAACCGGGTACATGAAAGACTTCTGGAATCGACTTAGAGAGATCTGGACTAGACAGAATCAAACAAACAAGGCCTGAGGGCCAGTCTACACCAGAACTAATGTGAAAACACTGATAAAGCTCCCAATGCATAGGCTACATATTTCTAATAAATTAGAATTAATGAGCTGGCGATGTGCACATTTCTGATGTGCACATTATATTAAACTTGTTCTGGTCCCATTCTCCAGATTTGCAAATGATATTTGTATTTCACTCCTAAGCAAATATGCACAGTATTTTTCGCGTCATGGGTTCTCCTTTAAGATTAAAATGGAAGTTCCACTTCCAGAACAATCCAAGATGTTCATAGCTTTCATTCTTCAGTTGTAAAGAAATTGTTTTTTGAGGAAATCATTTTAGGATTTCTCTCCATGTAGTGGACTTAAATGGTGCCCCCGAGTTTGAACTTCCAAAATGCAGTTTAAATGCAGCTTCAAAGGGCTCTAAACAATCCCAGCTGAAGAAGAAGGGTCTTATCTAGCAAAACGATCAGTTATTTTGTAAAAAATATTGACAATTTATATACTTTTTAATCTCAAATACTCATCTAGTCTAGTTTTGCGTTTGCGTGTGTGTTCTGGTTCAGTACAGTTAGGGTTTGTCGAAAAACTCCCATCTCATTTTCTCCTCCAACTTCAAAATCATCCTACATCACTGCAGAAGTACCAACCCAGTGTTTACAAAGTGAACATGCAAAGAAGATCAAATGCCCTTTACAAAAAAAAGGTAAAACAGCGATGTAGGAACATAGAAGTCCACTATATGGAGAAAAATCCTGAAATGTTTTCCTCAAAAAAAAACATAATTTCTTTACGACTGAAGAAAGAAAGACATGAACATCTTGGATGACAAAAGGGTAAGTAATTTATCTGTAATTTTTTGTTCTGGAAGTGAACTTTTCCTTTAAAGTAGTATTATTTTTAAATATTTAGATAATTTAAATATAAAAAATATCAAATCCAAAACACACATTTGTTCTAAATTATTATACATGACCAAAATCTTATATCACAATATGAGTAATTTTATTTCACAATAACAATATATATCACAATATAGTTATTTTTGCTGTAAACAAGGTCTTTATGATATCAAAATATTTGATACCATAGAAATTTCATAGTTCTTGTCACCAGTGTCAATATGACTTCTTTGGGACTTGTTTTTTGTTGGTGTGGCAACACATTTCTAGTGTTTATATATTTTTAAATTATGTTTTGTTCGAAATGAAATGAAATGAAATGAAATGAAATATCACAACTAATACTAGCTTAAATTACAAAACAAAACAAAAAACTCAAGCTCACTGAAGACAAATAAACAGTCAGTGATTAAATAAGAATAAGAAACTAATTACAAGCTACAGGACAAAAAACTTAAGTAGAACAAATAAAAAAGAAAAGACATACATTGTATAAAGTAATCAAATGTTTAAAAACTACATATTCTTCACTATGTAAATTAAATATATATATTTCTTATTATTATAGTAGCAAAAGTGATTTAGTCAAGAGCAGATTTTAGCAGAGAGATTTTCTGTCTTTTGTTGTGATTAACATGAATGACGGACAGTAGGAATATTAGACTGCTATCACTTTAAGAGCTGCCTGGATACAATGTACTGTTAAATGTGTTTTCTTTCTCAGCTGTATGCTTTCACTTAAGACCTGCTGTGTTTACGAGGATACCTGTGAAGACAGGCACTTTGACACATACAAGTGTGTGTATTTAACTGCTCAAGGCCTATAAAGCACCAAAAATAACTCTGTTCAATACTCCAGCACTCTATGAGAGCCATGTTCACGTGCATGTGAAGTTCTCTTTCACAGCTGATTGCTTTTCAACAGCTTAAAGCTGTCCTATTCTACTCTTTTTCAAAGTCTTGATTTTGTTTTGGGGGTGTACTAGAACATGCTGTCATGCTATTTTTCAGATAATTTACATTATTACAATACCTTTCTCCCCAGCCTGGCACAAATACCTCAATTAGTTCCAGGTTTAATGAAGGCCAGCATTCCGAAAAAAAAGGAAACGTGTTATGATTGGCTAACTATCCCAGTGCGTTGCGATTGGAGAAGAGCTTAGACGGTGTTTCAGTACTGCCACGCCCCTTGTCAAAGCAGTTAGCGCAAGCTAGATTAATAGTGAATCTTACGTTTTAAATATTATAGATATTTTTCTTACAAAAACTCATCGATTCGCTACAGTAGACCCCCGGGAGCCGTGTGAGGCACAATTTTAGAAATTTCCCCATTGTGGGACGAATAAAGGTTTATCTTATCTTATCTTATTATGGATGGATGCACTTTATTAGACTTTGTTAGACTCCGATTGCATTCGTCTGAAAGAAGGAAGTCACATACACCTAGGCTGCATGGAGGGTGAGTCCCATCCTCTGCCTGCGAGATTGCCGATACATGATATTATCGTGCTAATTTATTTAATTATTTGACATATTTCGTTTCATTGCTCGAAACCAGCTCCACATAAGGCTAAAAGCAGCCTAACATTATCAAAAAACATCATCACAGCCTATTCTAGTGCAAGTTTATGCATTTTAAAAAACACTCGTGTTATAAGTGAAGCTATCTACACTGTACGATGAATAAATCTCTTACCACACACTGCACGTGGAGCCTTACGGCTCAGGCGCGCAAATGGAGTAGATTGCGGCTTCGGCATGTGTTTTGACCCCCTGTACTGCACACATCTGGCTAATCCCCCGCCTCGTTCCTACCCTCCTTCCAACAATTCGAATTTCCGTAGGCGGGATTTAATTTAATGATATTCTAATTGACGACACTGTGACATCACTGCATGCGGAAAACAAACGTTGTAGTCCAAAGGAGCCGTTCGTTGTAGTTCTTGGAAAGATTTTTGTTTAAAAACGAAATATCTCCCTTCGGAGTGGACTTTGAGATTTGTAACTTTGTAGATCTTTTTTTATGCCCAAGGATACACACCACACACTGACTAAAATTCAAAAAGTGAAAAAGCATAATAGCACCCCTTTAAAATCATTTGTTTTTAAACCACAGTGCTTAAAAACGCATACAAACGATGCGTTTTATGTGACCACGTAGCACAGCAAGGTCACGTGAGCATGTAACCGGGATACTATAGTCTAAAATCTCTACCAGTTGACAGATTTCTTACTATTATCATAGTTGTTTTATTGATGTTATTGTTATCTAACAGTTCTATTCTGCTGTTTGAGGATTGGAGTTACGATGATGTCATCATAGCAGATGTGTGAAGGTGGAGTGATGACTGCGAGTGTCAGCTGTTAAGCATGAATCATGACAGAGATTCATATCTAAGACAAGCGTTTGCTTGAAATGAGCCATATTGGATGACTTGGATAGCACCTGACATGGCTGTGGGTGTTTTTTATCAAAGTAATAGTCTGTCCCAGAGACAGATGTTAAAACACTCAAGTTTATCAAAGTTTAAGTGTTTCGGGAACATGAATTTGATACAAGGCCAGAGTAAAATGGCTTATGTTATTACATCTAATGCGATCTGTTATTAATCTCTGAAATACTCTGAAAACATTCTAGTTTAGCTCAGCAAACAGTGTTCTGTGTTTGTGTGAGATAGTGCTTAATATTTAGACTTACATCCTCCTGTATGCTTGTCTTCTTAGTGTTACTTTCACTATAATTGGTTGTGGGTGGCAGTGCGGTTAAGCCTGATTTGGGACTGGATTGTTGCCTAGTTTCTGCACAGCCCCAGAACAGAAATAGAACGGGGCCTATTAGTTTTTATCTTGCCATGTATCCTGCAGTGAGTCAAACAAACAACCCATTACACAGTTAGCTGTGCAGTAATGATGCACAGCCCTCATAAGAACCCACGTTCAGGAGCATCTCTGCCCGTCACGTCATTTTGAGTCCTCATTTATATTAAATAGCTGCCAGAGTCACTAATAGCCACCTAGGCAGTGGGAGACAGGGAAGATCAGTAGCTCAGGATCCTGTGATCTCATGAGTGTGTGAAGTAATGCAGTTTTCATGAGCTTTCATGAGAGACCTGGCCTCTGGACACAATCAGGACCAGACCAAAGACTAATGCGTTTTCGGTTCTGTACATAATTACATCAGCGTCTGTGGCATCTGAGCATTGACAGATCACACCCTAGGGGTTTAGCGCAATGTTAATGAATTGTAAGAATCGACGTGGCTGTCCATCAGCACATTTGGATTTGAGGCTTGGATTAGCGTTTGTGTACTAAAAGGGCTTTTGCTTGAAGAGATTACAGGAAGCAGATATATATTCAGTTATTCTGTTTGAGCCACGATCGTATACTTCAAAAGAAAGTGTGTATACTTCACCTCTCGTCCCTTTTCAGGCTCTTTTTTGAATTTGCCTTCAGAGCAGCAAGATAAAACAGCCACTGCCACCTGGAAGAAAGGGAAAAACTCTTCAAAGACATAGTGAAAGTGTTGATGTATATATATTTTTGTTTAATTTTTTTTTAGATGTCCCACAAGCCCTTGAAGTTTCACATTTGTGCACATTATTGCATAAAATCCTTTGGTCTTCCAAAGTCTCTCCCCATAAAATCTTGCTGTTTACATAATGGGCGCAAGTACTGGCTGACCAAACATTTTAAAGAGGATTTCTTGTGGCTCATGGGAATGTATTTATTCTTAATGGAGTTTTAAAAGTCTATAAAAATAACCCCAGTGTATAAATGTTGTGACGGTAAGGTCAGTTTAAATATATAAACTGCCGTTCAAAAAGTTTGGGATCAGGAAGATTTTTAATGTTTTTTTAAAAAGTCTTTTCTGCTCACCAAGGCTGCGTTTATTTCATTAAAAATACAGAAAAAACAGTGATATTGTGACATATTATTGCGATTTAAAATAGTGTTTTGCTATTTTAATATACTTTAAAATAGAATTTATTCCTGTGACGCAAAGCTGAATTTTCAGCATCATTACTCCAGTCTTTAGTGTCGCATGATTCTTCAGAAATCGTTTTAATAAGCTGATTTATTATCAATGTTGGATATTTTGTTGGAACCTGTGATACTTTTTTTTAAGTATTAATTAATAAATAAAAAGTTTAAAAGAACAGCATCTGTTTAAAATAGAAATCTTTTGTAACAATATAAACCTACTATTTAAAAGTTTGTGGTCAGTAAATTTTTATTCTTTTATTGAAAGAAATTAATACCTTTGTTCACCAAGGATGTGTTAAATTGATAAAAAGTGATACCAAAGACTTATATAGAAAAGATTTCTATTTTGAATAAATGCTGTTATTTTGAACTTTTTATTCATCAAAGAATCCAGAAAAAAAAATTAAGCAGCACAGCATTAATAATAAAAGTAACAAATCAGCATATTACAATGATTTCGTGTGACACTGAAGACTGGAGTAATGGCTGATGAAAATTCAGCATTGCATCACAGTATATTAAAATAGAAATCTTTTATTTTAAATTGCACTAATATTTCATAATACTACTTATTTTTCTGTGTTTTTGATCAAATAAATTGAACTTGAGCATAAGATACTTTAAAAAAAAATTAATCAAATTAAAAAATCTTACTGATCCAAACTTTTGAACGGCAGTGCATGTATGTGTATATGTGTGTGTGTGTATATATATATATATATGTATATATATATATTTAATGCATCCTTGCTGAATAAAAGTTTTAATTTCTTTCAAAAAAAAAAAAAGTCTTACTGACTCCAAACTTTCAAATATATAGGTTTATGTATAGGCAAGATTTATAGAGTAAAAAACAGTAATATTGTGAAATATTGTGAAAATCTTTTCCATTTTAATATATTTTAAAACTTAATATATATGAAGGTTTTCAGCAGCCATAATTCCAGTCATTTCATAATGTTAAAAACAGGTGTGCTGTTTATTCTTGCAAAAAACTTTTTTTTTCCAGAATTCTTCGATTAATAGGAAGTTCAAAAGAATAGCATTTATTTTGAAATATCATTTTTTGTAACATTATAAATGTTACTGTCATGTTTGATCAATTTAATGCATCCTTGCTGAGTGAAAGTAACAACTGCTACTGACCCCAAACTTTTGAATGTAGTGTACATATTAAAAACCCTAATTTACGCACGCCAGGGAGATCCCCCTGCAATCTAATTAGGAGTCAGATATTAAAACAGCGAGCTGTGTGCTGGGATAATTGATTCTTTCCACTCTGTGCACACGAAACAAGCAGACAGCAGGAGATACCCAGCTTTGTCAACATCGGGCGATGTGCCTGCTTTTTAAAAAAGGCGCCCCAATGAAGCTACGTAGATTGTGCCAACAGACATCCCACACACAAAGGTACACCACATGCATCCCAGTGTGTATGGGGGGCGACTGAATAACCTCCTGTTTGTATGAGTGGGTTAGCCTGGCAGGTCAGTGGGAAATCATACGCGCTTTGTTTCACCGTCATCGGAGGAACGCTCCAACTGTCTCTCTCTCCTCCGGCAAAACCGCTCAAACCCTGATAATTACCCTCTTCCTTTGAGAGTTATCAAAATGGACAACTCTCCCGCTGCTTTGCTAATTACTTTAATAGGTTTAGATAGAGATTAGCAACAGACTAGAAGCTTAGGGAACGTGTGATGTTGATAGATGTGAATAATTCTTGTTAGCCTTCTTTGATTTTACAGTTCAGTCTTGTTTATTTCATTTGTATATTCGGTTTTAATCCTGCTGTATTTACGTTTGGGAACAGAACCACAGAACATCGGCTCATGAGCGTTTAGGGTCATTAACTGAATAGGCTATAAGACTATTGCTGTCCCCTGACCCTAATGCCAAAGCCATGACTTTGTGTCTGTAGAGTCATTCACGATCACAATTTATGGCCAGTTTTATAGAGGCTGGGTCAAACTTAGTCTCTCATCAAGTACTTTTAGCTTTGTGTATCCTTTCCTCCCTCAAGCAGATTCTACCCGAACCTCTCAATTAGTGGTGGTAACCACCTGCGCTGGTCTATTTGTGAATGTAACGACCATTGTGATCAGCAGGGAAGTAAATGGAGGGGAAAAGCATTGGAAATTGTGGGAATGGTAATAGTCTTTTTTTATGGATCACAGATTACGATCATCAAAGGGGCAGTTGAGAAGCCCCAGTCTCGCCACGGGAAAAAAGAAGCATACACTAGCCTCAATGACAGCATCATTAACGAAATGGGCTTTAGTGACGCCACATTAATGGCCAGTTACAAAATGGAAGGAAAAAGTGGCTATTGTAACCAGATACCACCACGTAATGATTAGGTACTAGCCAAATGTATACACAGTATGTGGAAACTGCATAATTTCTGTTACTCTTGTGAACACCAGTGTTGGGCATGTTACTTTTAAAAGTTAGTTAGTCTCACAAATAGTAACTGAGTTACATCATTATAAAAGTAACTAATTATCAGGGAAAGTAACTATTTTGTTACTTTAAAAAAGAAAAAATCTAATATTTCAAATAACTTGGA
>JAHKKF010533959.1:4840-19161 GCA_019740295.1 Labeo calbasu
CATCCATCCATCCATCTATTCATTTACCCATCCAGCCATTCATCCATCCACCCATCCACCTATCCATCTATCCATTCACCCATCCATTCATTCACCCATGCATCCATCCATCCATCCAGCCATTCATCCATCCATCCATCCATCCATCCATCCATCCATCCATCCAATTGTTCACCCATCCATCAGTCCATTTGTTCACCCATCCATCTATCATCCATCCATCCATTCATTCATTTTCCAATCCTTTCAAACATCCATTCATCCATCCATCTGTTCATTCACTCATCCATCAGTTCATTCAAACATCCATCAATCCATCTCTCCAATTATTTACCCATCCATTCAACCATCCATCCATTAATCCATCCATCTATTCATTCACCCATCTATTAATCCATTTGTTCACCCATCCATACATCCATCCATTCAACCATCCATCCATCTATTCATTTACCCATCCATCAATCCATTCGTTTACCCATCATCCATCTGTCATCCATCTATTAATTCACCCATCCATCAATCCATTCATTTACCTATCATCCATCCATCTGTCCATCCATCCTCCATCCATTCATCCATCATCCATCTATTCATTCACCCATCCATCAATCGATTCGTTCACCCATCCGTCTATTCATTCACTCATCCATCAATCCATTTGTTCACCTATCCATCAGTCCTTTCGTTTACCCATCCATCAGTCTATTCGTTTACTCATCATCCATCCATCCATCCATCCATCCGTCTATCCATCTATTCATTCACCCATCTATCAATCCATTTATTCACCCATCCATCATCCACCATTCGTTCACCCATCCATCAATCCATTCGTTCACCCATCCATCCATCCATCCATCCATCCATCCATCCATCCATTCACCCATCCATCCATTTGTTCACCCATCCAGCCATTCATGAATTCATTCATCCATCCATCTATTCATTCACCCATTCATCAATCCATTTGTTCACCCACCCATCCATCCATCCATCCATCCATCCATCTGTTTTCTTGTACAATCATTTGTTTTCAATCATAAGTTTAAACATTCATTCATCTAAAAAGCAGTTGTTCATCCTTCATTCCAGTCATTCATTAGGTAATTGTTCAGACTTTTCCTTTTTTTTTTTTTTTGGTTTGTTCATTTATCCATTAAGCCATCTGTCTTCTTTTCATTCATTCATTCATTTGCATATTTATTCAGTTGTTTTATTCATTTGTTTGTTCATCCATCCATACACCCACCCACCCATCCATCCATCCATCCTGTTTGTTTGTTCATTCAGTTTTATTCTCAATTCATTTGTTCATTCATTTGATCAGAAAGCTATTTATTCATTCTCCTTTCCATTCATTCATTTTTTGTTCATCCATTCATCCATAAAGCCATCTGACCTGCATTCATACGTCCATCCTTCTACCCTCCATTCATTCTTTTGTTCATGCATCAATCCGTCAGCACTTCCATAAAGCCATCTGTCCATTCATGTAGCCTTTCATTCATTTGTTTGTTCATTTGTTATTTCTTCATTCACACATGTAATATTACCTGGGCTCTAAAAATGGAGCACAAGTCAGCATGATATATTCATCAGAATGTTCAAAGCCTGTATTTTTCATGTTTTCCTCTCAGCTGGGCTGTTAAACATGCATGGTGGCTCTGTGTACCCAAATCTACCATCTTTGAAACTCTCTGTTGAATTAAAATGCAATTTAATGGGGCCAGAGAAATCAATATCTCTTTCCACAGGCCTTTTAATGCCAGTCTGTGACATGACTACTAATATCCCTCTCCGTAGTACAGCATACATCTATTTTTTAGGCACGTCTGTGCAACAACGCAAGCTCATACACCTAATCATGATTGATTTCCATTATGTTCAATAATAACCGCTGCGAAGAAATCACTCCGTGTATTGCAAATTTGATCCACGTCTGTCTTCAGAGTTCAGACATGTACACGATTCATAATTTAATTCAGATGTCTCTTAGCTTATGATCCTCATGGGGCGGCACAGTTTCATCATAAATTTCCATCAAAGGTTAGATAAAAGATGATCTGTCTGTGTCTACCTAATTTTGCCTTCAAAATCAATGTTACTCACAACTCTGTGTGTAATTTCAGAGGCGTGCCTGTTTAATTTTGCAACAATGGAATAATTTTTCCATTGTTCTCATGCTTCAGAATTGAATGTGCTTGCTAATTAATCAGCCCTGCTTGTTATTTTTATAGAGCATAAATTTCACAGGACTTTTAAAGACGTATCCGGCACACATGCACACGCTCATATATTTACACTTGTGCATTCAATGCACTCAAATATACATAAGCCACTCAGTGAATGAAAGAGCCTGAAAAAGACTTCTCCCATAGTTGCCATGGCAACTGCCGATGGAGGACCATTGATTTAAGGAGGCTTGAGAAAATATATTTAAGGTGGTCTGGGTTAAATCATTGTCTTAAAACCATGAAAGGCCTAAAAGGTCCAAAATAATATTAAAAAAAAAAAAACATAGAAAGTTCTTTTAAAATATGTATGTTTTAGAATTATTCTTCAAATATATTATTAATCCGTTAAGAATTATAGTATTATATTTGTTTAAAAAATTGCAGTATTTTGGGAATTATATATTTACATTATTATTTATAATATTATTAAAAAGCTAATATGGTGTGTAAGTGATCTATTTAGCATTACAGAGGCTTATAATATTTGTTTTATTATAAATTAACATTTTTAATTTTCACTGGGGTGTGGGGTTTCAGTATGGTGGAAATGTTAAGTAAATAATATTTTCAAACATTTTGAATATTTTTTGTATTGTTTTCTAATTTTGGTACATTAAATATAATCTACCTCATAATGCAGTGTAATAATATTTGCTAAAATCATAACATTAGTAAAGGGCGTTTGCAGTATTGTGGTACTGTTAAATGCGTAATATTATTCATTTGTTGTATTATAATTTATTTATTAAAACCAGATGACTTAGAGCATGAAACCATATCCTGCTGTGCATATTTGTTGTATTTATAAATAATTTCCAATATCATTTTTTACATTTTTAATTTGCAAACATTTTTTCCCATGCAGGAGCGATGAGTAGGTGTTAATAAAGATAATAATTTTTAGTTAATTTTAAAACATGCTGTTTTCCACCTTCCTGTAAGTTACAAATAGACATTGTAAATAAAATGAATAAATATGACCTCTTATAAGTTAGATTAAATATTGAACAATTGGCTTCAATTTCTTCCATAGCAAGATATGATTTTTAAAAGAAAACTACAGTAAATCCAGCCAAGGTTATGTCACGCTTCTCACTTTTTTCTATTAAGAAAGTGTCGCCATCTGGTGTGTTACTCGTCTTTCTCTCTGAGTTAAAGCCGTGTATGTGACACATATAAGAGGCTCATCCTGTATCCTCTTGGATGACAGCCTGGGAAAGGTCTATTCTTAATGTAAACCCTAAATATGAGTCTGGGTTCTGCTTGTGAGGAGAAGGGTCAAGCATTAGTGGATGCGGTGTAGCCGGTTGATGTGTGTGTGTAGGAGGGAATTGATTGCTGTAACCCTCCTAGGGAGGTGCGAGAACCTCGTTGGTCGTCACACCTGCTCCTGCCTCCTCCGGCCCAGCGTTCTGTTCAGCACAGCATCCATTCACTCAACTAATGAATATCTGAACACAGCATGGCTTCTTTTGACACAGTATGAGTGAAAAACCTGCTTTGAGGGCATGTCTGTAAACCATCTTTATGTGTGTCAATGCAGAGGCTGTAGCATGACTCGTTTTTTACTTCTTTGCTTGTTTGTTTACTTGTTTACTACTTTTTTAAATTTGTTATAAGAATAATGTTACATTCTCAAAAAATAACGTGTTACATTTTTGCAGTGTTTGTCCATGAAAAATGTCAGCTGTGTTGCCAGTGGTTGTCAGGGTATTGTTTGGTGGTTGCTAGGATGTTGCTAGGTGGTCTCTAGAGCATTCTGAATGGCTGTGAGGTCACTTCATGTTATTGCTACAGTGTTCTGTGTGGTTGATACATTCTATACATTTGCACTTGTAGGACATTGTTTGATAGATGCTAGGGAGTTCTGAAGAGTTGTACAAGAAGATTGCTAGGTGTTCTTACTTATGCAGGGTTGCTAGGACATTTTTTGAGGGTTGCTAGGGAGTTCTGAGTGGTTGCTAGGGCATTACAATAAGATTGCCAGGTGTTCTTACGTTTGCGGGGTCACTAGGACATTGTTTGGGGGTTGCTAGGGAGTGCTGAGTGATTGCTAGGGCATTGCAATCAGATTGCTAGGTGTTCTTACTTTTGTGAGGTTGCTAGGGCATTGTTTGAGGATTGCTAGAGAGTTCTGAGTGGTTGCTAGGGCATTACATTAAGATCACTAAGTGTTCTTAATTCTGCAGGGTTGCTAGGGCATTGTTTGGGGGTTGCTAGGGAGTTGTGAGTGGTTGCTAGGGTATTACAATTAGATTGCTAGGTGTTCTTCTGGAGGGGTTGCTAGGGCATTGTTTGGGGGTTGCTTTGGAGTTCTGAGTGGTTGCTAAGGTGTTACAGTAAGATTGCTAACTGTTTGTACTTTTGCGGGGTCACTAGGGCATTGTTTGGGGGTTGCTAAGGAGTAATGAGTCATTGCTAGGGTATTACAATAAGATTACTTGGTGTTCTTACTTCTGCAAGGTTGCAAGGGCATTGTTTGGGGGTTGCTATGGAGTTCTGGGTGGTTGCTAGGGTGTTACAGTAAGATTGCTAGGTGTTCTTACTTTTGCGGGGTCACTAAGACATTGTTTGTGTGTTGCTAGGGAGTGCTGAGTGGTTGCTAGGGAATTACAATCAGATTGCTAGGTGTTCTTACTTTTGTGGGGTTGCTAGGGCATTGTTTGAGGATTGCTAGAGAGTTCTGAGTGGTTGCTAGGGCATTACATTAAGATCACTAAGTGTTCTTAATTCTGCAGGGTTGCTAGGGCATTGTTTGGGGGTTGCTAGGGAGTTGTGAGTGGTTGCTAGGGTATTACAATTAGATTGCTAGGTGTTCTTACTTTTGCGGGGTCACTAAGACATTGTTTGGGTGTTGCTAGGGAGTGCTGAGTGGTTGCTAGGGAATTACAATCAGATTGCTAGGTGTTCTTACTTTTGTGGGGTTGCTAGGGCATTGTTTGGGGGTTGCTAGGTAGTGCTGAGTGGTTGCTAGGGCATTAGAATAAGATTGTTAGGTGTTCTTACTTTTGCAGGGTTGCTAGGGCATTGTTTGTGTTTTGCTAGGGAGTTCTGAGTGGTTGCTAGGGCGTTACAATAAGATCGCTAGGTGTTCTTAATTCAGCAGCGTTGCTAGGGCATTGTTTGGGTGTTGCTAAGGGAGTTCTGAGTGGTTTCTAAGATATTACAATACGATTGCTAGGTGTTCTTACTTCTGCAAGGTTGCTAGGGCATTGTTTGGGGGTTGCTAAGAAAGTTCTGAGTTGTTGCCAGGGCATTACATTAAGATTTTTAGGTGTTCTTCTGCAGGGTCTACAGGGCATTGTTTGGGGGTTGCTAGGGAGTTCTCAGTAGTTGGCAGGGCATTACAAGAAGACTGCTAAGTGTTCTTTCTTCGGTGGGGTTGCTAGGGCATTGTTTGAGGGTTAGTAGGGAGTTCTGGGAGGTTGTTAGGACATTACAGTAAATTGATAGGTGTTCTTATCTCTGCTGGGTTGCTAGGGCATTGTTTATAGGTTGCTAGAGAGTTCTGAGTGGTTGTCAGGGCAGTAGAGGAAGATTGCTAGGTGGCCTTACTTCTGCAGAGTTGCTAGGGCATTGTTTGGGTGTTGCTAGGGAGTTCTGAGTTGATTGCTAGGTGTTCTTTCTTCTCTGCTATGCTAAGGTGTTTAGATATGCTACAGTGTTCTGTGTCAGCGTTCTAGGAGTTTGTCATTTCTAGGACGTTGTTTGCTGGTTGCTAGGGAGTTCTAGGGGGTTGCTCGGGAATTGTTTAATCGTTGTGAGGGGGTTCTAAATGGTGGTTGCTAGGGTGTTCTTACTGATTGCTAGGTTTCTAGGGTACTCTGAATGATTGTAATGTCGTTTTAGGCAATTGCTACAGTGTTCTTAGGGTTGATAGGACATTCTATGAATTTGCACTTCTAGGATATTGTTTGCTGGTTGTTGCTAGGGAGGTACAAGAAAATTGCTAGGTGTTCTTATTTCTGAGGAGTTGCTAGGGCATTGTTTGGGGGTTGCTAAGGAGTTCTGACAGGTTGTTTGATGGTTGTCAGGGAGTTCTAAAAGGTAGTTGCTCAGTAGTTCATCAAGCATTTTTTGGTGGTTGCTAGGTTTCTAGTGTATTCTGAATGGTTTTAAGGTCATTTCAGGTGATTGCTACAGTGTTCTTGATAGGACATTCTATGAGTTTGCACTTCTAGGACATTGTTTGCTGGTTGTTGTTAGGGGTGTTACAAAAAAATTGCTAGGTGCTCTTACTTCTGAGGAGTTGCTAGGGCGTTGTTTGGGGGTTGCTAGGGAGTTCTAAGGGGTTGCTAGAGCATTGTCTGGAGGTTGCTAAAGAGTTCTGACAGGTTGTTAGTACATTGTTTGGGGGGAGGTTGCTTGGGCATTGTTTGATGGTTGTCAGAGAGTTCTAAAAGGTAGTTGCTAGGTAGCTGTTCAAGCATTTTTTGGTGGTTGCTAGATTTCAAGTGTATTCTGAATTGTTTTAAGGTCATTTCAGGTGAATGCTGCAGTGTTCTTGATGGGACATTCTATGAGTTTGCACTTCTAGGACATTGTTTACTGGTTGTTGCCAGGGCATTACAAAAAATTGCTAGGTGTTCTTCTGAGGAGTTGCTAGTAGGGTTGGGTATCGAAAATCGATTCCGATTCCAGCATCGGATACTTAAGGTCAGGAATCGGATACGTCTTGTGAAATTAAGATTTCGATTCCGCCTATTGATTCCTATATGCTGTTATTATTATTTTTTTTTTCATTTGTGAGGACCCGGCCTAGCGATCTTCCAGGACCTTGTTCGCTAATCTAAGCGCATAGTGCTCCAAAGTATGGCTACACTTGCAACCAGAAGTCGAAAAAGCAAAGAAGCCTATAATATTTATGATAAGTTAAACATGTTGCAATAGATGTGTCACCACCAATATGACAAAACATTTTAATTTAACAGATCGTTAAAGATCACAAACACGATTCAAATACCAACGTGATTCTGTTCCTAAATTACAATGATTCATCTGTTTGATTCCTCAAACTTTTTTTCCGTGCAGTGTATGACCAGTGTGATTTGAACATTCAAATCTGCGTTCGTGCTGCCGCTGACCTAAAGAGAGTCCCTGTCATGTATATGAATGAAACAGGTTCACAGTCTTGTCAACCACACAGTTCATTATTTCTGTGTAACATTCAAATAATCACAGAAGTACTGGGATAAAAGTTCATAGTCTGGTAGAGTACGGTAGAGATCAAAATAGAGTAAATCATCCTTTTGAAAGTTAATTTGACATTTCAAATAATGTTAAAGATTTATCGATTACGTTGTTACGCCAGTAGATGACGAAAGGGGGCTGTTAATAATGTATTTGTCTTTAATTATTCATTCAAAACCCTGATTCATCCAGTAATGAACCAAGTAAATGTTAAATGAATCACTGAATCGTTTACTTATAAATTAGGCATACATGTGATCTTGTTTAGTTGTCTAATGTTTTTTTTCTTCAGAATCATAAGAGAACCACAACTTCCATAAAAAAAAAAAAAAAAAAACAACAACCCAATTTATCCAGAATCACTCAGCTCTATTTTGCAAACAGCTCAAGTCAATCTTGTTTTTATGTGGCCTGTTGATTTTTGTTCACAGTATTCAGCTGCAGCTAAATGTTTAGCAAAAAAAAGAAACAGAATAAATATGCTTGATATCATCTTTTATTCATATTAGAATCGAAACTGGGAATCGAAAAGAATCGGAATTGATAATATTCTAACAATACCCAACCCTAGTTGCTAGGGTATTGTTTGGGAGGAGGTTGCTTGGGAATTGTTTGATGGTTGCCATGGAGTTCTAAATGGTGGTTGCTAGGTAGTTAGTCAAGCATTTTTGGTGGTTGCTAGGGTGTTCTAACTGGTTGCTAGTTTTCTAGGGTATTCTGAATGAGTTTAATGTCATTTTAGGCGATTGCTACAGTGTTTGTAAGGTTGATGGGACATTCTATGAGTTTGCACTTCTAGGACATTGTTTGTTGGTTGTTGCCAGGGCGTTACAAAAAATTGCTAGGTGTTCTTACTTCTGAGGAGTTGCTATGGCATTGTTTGGGGGTTGCTAAGGAGTTCTGACTGGTTGCTAGTGGGTTGTTTGGAAGGTTGCTTGGGCATTGTTTGATGGTTGTCAGGGAGTTCTAAAAGGTAGTTGCTAGGTAGTTGATCAAACATTTTTTGGTGGTTGCTAGGTTTCTAGTGTATTCTGAATGGGTTTAAGGTCATTTTAGGCTATTGCTACAGTGTTCTTGATAGGACATTCTATGAGTTTGCACTTCTAGGACATTGTTTGCTGGTTGTTGCCAGGGTGTTGCAAAAAAATTGCTAGGTGTTCTTACTTCTGAGGAGTTGCTATGGCATTGTTTGGTGGTTGCTAGGGAGTTCTAAGGTGTTGCTAGGGCGTTGTTTGGAGGTTGCTAAGGAGTTCTGACAGGTTGCTAGTGCGTTGTTTGGGGGTGGGGGTTGCATGGGCATTGTTTGATGGTTGTCAAGGAGTTCTAAAAGGTAGTTGCTAGGTAGTTCATCAAGCATTTTTTGGTGGTTGCTAGGTTTCTAGTGTATTCTAAATGCTTTTAAGGCCATTTCAGGTGATTGCTACAGTGTTCTTAATGGGACATTCTATGAGTTTGCACTTCTAGGACATTGTTTGCTGGTTGTTGTCAAGGCGTTACAAAAATTGCTAGGTGTTCTTACTTCTGAGAAGTTGCTATGACATTGTTTGGAGGTTGCTAGGGAGTTCTAAGATGTTGCTAAGGCATTGATTGCGGGTTGCTAAGGAGTTCTGACAGGTTGCTAGTGCGTTGTTTGCGGGTTGCATGGGCATTGTTTGATGTTATCAGGGAGTTTTAAAAGGTAGTTGCTAGGTAGTTCATCAAGCATTCTTTGGTGATTGCTAGATTTCTAGTGTATTCTGAATGCTTTTAAGGTCATTTCAGGTGATTGCTACAGTGTTCTTAATGGGACATTCTATGAGTTTGCACTTCTAGGACATTGTTTGCTGGTTGTTGCCAGGGCGTTACAAAAAATTGCTAGGTGTTCTTACTTCTGAGGAGTTGCTAGGGCATTGTTTTGGGTGAGGTTGCTTGTTTGATGGTTGTCAGGGAGTTCTAAATGGTTGCTAGGTAGTTCGTCAAACATTTTTTGGTGGTTGCTAGGGTGTTCTAACTGGTTGCTAGGTTTCTTGGGTATTCTGAATAATTTTAATGTCATTTTATGCGATTCCTACACTGTTCTTGTGGTTAATAGGACATTCTATGAGTTTGCACTTCTAGGACATTGGTAGTTGTTGCCAGGGTGTTACAAAAAAACGCTAGGTGTTCTCAACTGAGGTGTTACTAGGTCATTGTGTGGGGGTTGCTAAGGAGTTCTGACAGGTTGCTAGTGTGTTATTTAGTGTATTCTGAATGGGTTTAAGGTCATTTTAGGCTATTGCTACAGTGTTCTTGATAGGACATTCTATGAGTTTGCACTTCTAGGACATTGTTTGCTGGTTGTTGTCAGGGCATTACAAAATTTTTTGTTTGGTGGCTGAAGCCCCACCCCCCGGCAATACTATAAAGGACCGACTTCTTCACCCCCGGAATACAATTTTAAACGCGAAAAGCTAAACCGAATGCGATTTCAGCCAAGGGGTACCTCTCCGATCTGATTTGTGCCACCTCAGATTCAATTTGACCCACTCTAACCCCCCAAAACTTGATTTTAACCATTAGATGTGGACGATCACAGGTGTATTTAAACTTTCCCTGCTATATTCAAACGTACTTTGGGCCTTGTCTGGCACTGAGCCAGATAGACATGCTCGGTGCTTTTAGCCTATCACAATTCAATGTTTTCCAACCACATAAAAGTAATGTTTCAGACATTTAAAATAATCACTAGCAAAAACACATTTGTTAAATAGTCTACATACTGATGTTTGTGAGTTTGCACTGGTGTGTAAGGAAAGCGGCAATAATCCTTTCAATTAAATTCTGACGACATATTTTATTTATATAGATACATTGTGCAAAAGTTCCTGGATCTTGTGAGTAGTTGCTAGGCAGTTTCTTGGTGGTGGCTTGGGTTGTCTAAGTGCTTGCTGGGTTGTTATAAGTGTTTTTAGGTAGCTTCCTAAGCAGTATTTGGTTTTGTATGCGCGTGTACACCGTTTATTGAAACATGCATAGATGACTTTATCTGCACATTTATGTACATGTTTGTGAAGAACGCTGGCAAAAACTGCAGCATGTCCCGAATGTTTTTGATAATTACCGTGTGAGTTCGCGCATGTAGCCCGTTTCTTCTTGATGTTTCAATAATGTCAAATTTGGCTGAAAAACAGCACACACAGGAAAAAGCATCTTGAATGCCGCACGTGATGACAGCCCTTTGTTGTCATGGTGATCTCGCCAGCCCTTTAATTTGTTTTGTGTCTCTCAGGCGGATTGAATTGCATGAAAGTATGTTGGCTGTAACCTTCGGGCTGCCAGACCTCCCCTCACTTACCGCTGTGTGTCCTAATTAAGCTTTGTTTTACACACTGACTGCCAGCGTGAACGGCCGGCTGGATTGTTCGGGATACTGAGTCCAAATTGTGGCGTGTTCAGGGAATTTGTTTTTAAAAGACGTCTAGACTGATTTGCGCCGTGTATTATCATACACTGCAGGCATCCCTGGGGTTATTGATTTTCTGGACTGGGCTTGAGTATAATGAAAACTGTGAGGAATGTTTTCATGACATGCATGCTTCGTGCCATGCATTAAATAGCTCATTTTAAGCTTGTTGCTTCTGAAGGTTTCACACCTTTCAACCGTTGTCGTAGTCATTTATAAATATCAAATTAGTGTAATACTTCACTTGAAGCCTGATTAAATAATGCAATACAAGGCAAGGAAAATTATCTATATAGCAATTTTCAAGAATAATACTAATTCCATGTTTTTGTTTATAATATAATTTGATATTATTCTTGTTGTGGTGTGTGTGTGTGTGTGTGTACACTTTGTATTTATAATTGTCTATATTGTATTTACAGAATTGTTATTCTAGTTTATTATTTATTTCATTTATTTATTATTTATATCATTTATGTACTGTTATAGTAATTATTACTATTTTTTTATTATTTTACATTTTAATTATTTTTAAGTTTTAATTGTAATCTTAGATTAAGTCTTAATGTTTAATATATAGAATAAGTTTTAATAATTTGTTTATGTATGTTTGTTATTTTTATTAGTTTTTTTATAGTTTTATAATTTAATATTTATGTTTAGTGTTATTTTTATTTTATTTTAGTTTTACAAATAATAGTACTTCAAAAAAAAAACCTGTTGCCAAGACAAAATTTCTAATTTTTCATCATTTTTTGGTGTAATATTTAGATTTTATTTGATTTCAGCTTAATTTCCATTACAGAAAATGCTTTTAATATTTTTAGTTGTAAAACATACACATATGTGCTGTATGTGTGTACTGTATTGTTATTGTTTCTCTAAAACTATTACAAATTATAATGTATATACAAAATTTCCATATACTCAAAAAACACGAGCAAAACTATGATGATAATAATAATAATAATAATAGTAAATTTCTAAATATATAATAATAAATATAAAATAATATAATCTTAGATTGTTCTTGTTGTGGTGTGTGTGTACACTCTGTATTTATAATTGTCTATATATATATATTAATTGTTATTTTTGTGTCATTTTCATACTGTTATAGTAATTATTTTCATTTCAGTTTTAATTGTAATCTTGGATTAAGTTTTAATATTTAGTATATAGAATAAGAGTTAATCATTTGGTTATGTGCTTTTGTCATTTTTTATTAGTTTTTTTCTTTTTAATTTTTTAAAATTATTTTTATAGTTTTATAATTTAATATGTCTGTTTAGTGTTAATTTATTTTTATTAAAATTTTAGTGTTAGAAATAATAGAACTTCAACGTAAACTTTTTACCAAGACAAAATGTAACTTTTTTTAATTTTTTTACTACATACTTATATTTCGATTTCAGCTTCATTTCCATTACAGAAAATGTTTTTAATATTTTTAGTTGTGGATCACGCACATACACATATGTGCATGATGTACAACTAAAAATATTAAATACATTTTCTGTTTATTAAAAACATTTTCTGTTTATTAAAATATTAAAAACATTTTCACAATTAAAATATATATAAATATAATATATATATATATATTAATTGTTATTTTAGTATAATCTATATATTGTTATAGTTTTTACAATATACTTTTTTAATTGTTTTATTTTAGTTTTAATTGTAATCTTAGATTAAGTTTTTAAATATTTAATATATATAGAATAAGTTTTATTGATTTGGTTATGTGCTTTTGTTTCTTTTTTTAAATATAGTTTTATAATTTAGTTTTTCTGTTTAGTGGTAATTTGTTTTTATTTCAATTTTAGTTTTAGAAACACATCAAAATAAACTTTTTTGTAAAAACGTGAGTAAAACATTTTTTTGCTGTAATATTTATATTATATTTGATTTCAGCTTAATTTTTATTACAGAATATACTTTTATTATTTGTAGTTGTAGATCATACATATATATTGTATATGTACTGTATGTACACTTCATCTATCATGTATCTCGTATATGTGTGTATTGTTATTGTTTCTCTAAAACTAAAACTATTAAACTTTATAATGTCTATACAAAATTACCATATACTTAAAACTTTCCAAGGAAACAGAAAAAACAACCCAGACTACATTAAATACATGCATTAGGGATTAAAAACAAATTCCAACAAGGTGCCGACCATTTTATTTTATTTTTTCTTTCTACAGAACTTCCATATGGCTGGGAGAAAATAGACGACCCTATTTATGGCAGTTACTATGTTGAGTAAGTTCTTCAGATTTCTTCTTTCCAGCACCAAATTTTTGTCGAATCTGAGCGCGAATCATTGGCCTCATGCTCTCAATGCGTGCGCCGAGGGAGGGAGGGTCCCAGCGTGATTAAATATCTGCTCGTTCTGCCCCGCAGCCACATTAACAGAAGGACACAGTTTGAGAACCCCGTCCTAGAGGCCAAACGAAGGATCCAACAGCAACAGCAAATGCAAAGTCAAGGTCTATCGGCGCTGCCATTGCCCACAATATATAGAGGTACTGCTTTTCTCTGTGGCCCATATATGCCATCTTCACCCAGTTGGTTTTATTGGTGTTTCTCGGTTTCGGGTTGCTCAGGTGTGCCCTACTTTCACGTCACTTTAGCTTGACCGAAGCACCAAAGACCATACAGTAGAGGTGGCTGTGCAGTGTGCCCTGTATTCCTCTGATCGTTTGTGCGTTTGTCTTCACAGAAAAACCTCCATTCACGAGGGACGCCACACAGCTCAAAGGGACGTTCCTCACCACGGTGCTGCAGAAGAGCAACATGGGATTCGGCTTCACTATTATTGGCGGGGACGAGCCGGACGAGTTCCTACAGGTCAAGAGCGTCATACCTGATGGACCTGCAGCCCAAGATGGAAAGATGGACACAGGTGAGAAAGTCAAGGAAACCAGGACCTCTTATTATTTATTATGCGTTTCATATTCAGTGTGTTAATTTTCTTGTGTTCTTTTATATATATATATATATATATATTTTATGAAGCGTCAAACTTGAAATAATTAAATAAAGTCTGAATATAAATATAAATACAAATCTGACTATATAGAAGTAAATCAGAGTATATATTTACAAATCAGAATATATAAATGTAAATCAGAAAATATAAATAAAAATCTAAATATATACATATTTGTAAATCAAAATATATAGAAGTAAATCAGAATATATATTTGTAAATCAGAATTTATAAATGCAATACAGAATATATAAATACAAATCTGACTGTACAGAAGTAAATCGGAGTATGTATTTATAAATCAGAATATAGAAATGTAAATCAGAAAATATAAATACAAATCTAAATATATATATATATTTGTAAATCAAAAAATATATTTATAAATCAGAATATAGAAATGTAAATCAGAAAATATAAATCTGAATATATAAATGTAACTCAAAATATATAGTTGTAAGTCTGA
>JAHKKF010533961.1:0-18900 GCA_019740295.1 Labeo calbasu
GCACCTGATGGCATTTACCGCTGATTACAGAACCGGCTTTACTGACAAAACGCGCAAGCATTTCGGCCGATACGTTTCGGTGCATCCCTACTTTCAGTAGATGTATAAATCTCAGTTTCAAAAAACTGAATCTTATGACTGGTTTTGTGGTCCAGGGTCACATATATGCAGGCTGCAAATTGCAAAAACCTTTTCATCATGGTCCTATTTTTTTAGATGCAGTAATTTCACTTAAGGGCAATGAAAAGGTTATTAGTCAGTTATTAACATGTTTTTTTTTTTCAAAAATGTCCAATGTTATTTTCATAAAACCCCAATAAAAATGCTCATTTACAAAAAAAAAAAAAAATCACTGGTGGACTCTTCATACAAAAATAAATAAATAAATAAATAAATAAATAATACATTTCAAATAAATAATAAATTAAATGTATAATTAATGTAAAAAATAATCAAATAAAATTAAAAATAAATAAACAGAAAAACTTAAAATAAATAAAACAAACAAAAAAAACGGCTTTAGATTCCTTTGAACTGCTTATTTAGTACAGCTTGAAATGCAGCAGACAAAAAAACTCACAAGCATGTGTCTGGGTCCATAGAAGTCATCTTAGGGAACCAGCAGTAGTCATAAATAGTGTCTCCTTCTGCCATCTTAAGCACTGGACTCTGAGTGCACACAAACAGAAGCAAAAGCATTATGGGCTCATATCCTGCAAACAGCAAATGAGACTGTGTATATATTTCTAGGTACATTAAGGGTTTGGAAGTAAAGCATCTAAAAATGTATGTATAACTAAAATCAGTTATACATACAAAGGGAACTGATCTCATCTTAGTATTTTTACTTGTACACATAAATACGATATTATATTCTGGAAGAGGCTGACCATTTCAGAAAGCATGTCCCAGTGGCTGCTGTACAGCTCAGGCGGTAGGTTGTACACGCGAAGTACATTATCAGCGCTGTTTGACACAATGCAGGAACCATCCGGAGCCCTGCAGAAAGACGTCATAAAGAGAGACAGACTGTGTGTTAGCATCTCTGTGATACAGTTTCCACTATACAGGCATCACAAACAGATTGCTTTGATCAGTGATCACCATTTGCAGCCTCTGAGGTAATTCTCAGCGGTGTGGGTGTACTCGGCCCAGGAGCCCGTCAGCATCTGAGGGTTCTGGCTGAAGTCAAGGCTTTGACTGTGAACACAGCAAAGACACAGCACTGAGCTGCCAAACAGCTGAAAATATCCAAGTACTACTGAAACTTTGTCACTACGCATTTGTTCACAACATGTTTCTTTTCACAGTGACTTAAGATGAGCGATAGACTTACTAGCGCTGCTCAGAAGAGTTGTCTTCTAAATTGTTATTCTCAGGCTCATCTGCTCTGTCCTCCTCAGACGGTCCAAGCGTTTCTCGGTTCTCTGCTCCGTTTTGATGCCACTCCACATCTCCTTCAACTTCCTCAGGTCTCACAGACTGTCCTGTTTCATCAGGCTGATGACAGGTAACTGACAGAATCAAAATAACATGGACACTTTAGTTGAGATGTAAAGTAAAATGCTAATTTGTGGTATTTGTATTCATAGAATGTAAAAAAAGTCTTACTTTTTGTGCATTTGAAATGGACTTTAAAGAGGAAAATGATCAGAAATTGAAGGTAATAATAATAATCTATATTTGTTGAGCAGTTAAAGGTATAGTTCACTCAAGAATGTCAACATTTACTCACCTTATTTCTCTAAACATATGACTTTCTTCTTCCATAGATAAGAAAATTAAGTATATTGCATGATGTCGCTCTTTTCCGTACAATTACGATAAATGGGGTCTGAGGTTTTTTTAAAGCTTCAAAAGTATCACAAAAGATTACAGACAATAAAAAGTCTTCTGAAGTTCTACAACCATTTTCTCTGAAGCTGCAAAGCTCCATTCCTTATTTATTGTGATTGCATGGAAAAGACTGACAAACACATTTCAGTCATACTGGTTTGAAATGTCTTAATTTTTTTGTAACATTTCTGTTTTTGCAACTATTCCTTAAAAAAGTCTTTGATGTACATAAATAAGTAATAAGACAGACTTAACATACAGATAGAAATTTTTCTATTTTGTTGGCAAATATTAACTAGTTTGTTTGTAATGGAGTCAGTTTTTTAGCTAAGAAACTCTTCTTTTTTTTTTCCAGTATTTCTAATTTAATTTGTCAGTAATTTTTTTAATGTTTTGCAAATAGAAAATGTAAAAAAAAAAAATAAAAAAAAAAGTTTAATATTATGTACATTCACATGACTTCAGTCATATCAATAGATTTATAAAATCTGTGGTTTTTCTAAAACAGGTCACCTCAAGGCAGCAGAAATGACACCCAAACCCTAATTAACATGTAAAATGGCAAAAAATATTAATTTAATTTAATTAATTTAAAAATAAAATACAAAACTGTTTGTTTGTGGCCTAACACCATGTCAGTTTCTGTGACTATTTTAATTGTGGGGAAAAAGTTAAAAATACAAAAAATGATGAAAAAAATAAGAGTTTTAAGATCCATCTTTACTATAAACCCAACTGAATGAAATTATTTGCGCTGAGGGTTACAAACTATACAATCAAATCCAATTACTATATACATACACTGCTGTTCAAAGTTAGCGATCAGTAATATTTTTAATGTTTTTAAAGAAGTCTTTTCTGCTCATCAAGGCTGTGTTTATTTGATAGGAAAAAAAGAAATATTGTGAAATATTATTGCTATTTAAAATAGTGCCTGTGATACTTTTTTCAGAATTCTAAATAAAACATAAAAAAAACAGCATTTATTTAAAATAGAAATCTTTTGTAATAATATACACACTATTCAGTTTGGGGTCAGTAACTTTTTTCTTTCTTTCTTTCTTTGAAAGAAATTAATACTTTTATTCAGATATAAAAGATATTCAGTTACGATCGTAAAGACTTACATTGTTAGAAAATATTTATATTTTGAACAAATGCTGCTCTTTTTAATTCAAAGAATCCTGAAAAAAGTATCACAGGTTCCAAAAATATATTAATCAGCACAACTGTTTACAACATTGATGAAATAATTCGCATTTTAGAATGATTTCTGAAGGATTGTGAGACACAGAAGACTGGAGTAATGGCTGATGAAAATTCAGCTTTGCATGAAAAATAGAAAACTGTTATTTTAAATTGCAATAATATTTCAAAATACTACTTCTTTTCTGTATTTTTGATCAAGTAAATGGAACTTTAATAAGCATATTCTTTAAAAAACATAAAAAATCTTACTGATCCAAAACTTTCGAACAGCAGTGTATATTTTATGTTATTTTATGCTACATATAGGCCTACATATATTGTATATATATATATATATATATATATATCCTGAAAGGGAATTGAGGCACTATTCTCAATTTAATGTGACTTTCTACTTTGAAGTGAACAACATTCATGTGACGAACCATGAAAAAAATTAACCTTGAACTGTTCAATCACATTTTATTTCAGATCCAAGAAAAATAACATCATCCAAATTTATGGAAGGAACCAGCAGTTCACTTACGGAGAGCTGCATAACTATAAAATTGAATGCATATGAAAGACTAAAGGACAAGATCCGTGTAATTCTTTAAATATGGCGGCAGGAGTACCACATATGGAGTTTATATCACATATAAAGACATCAGAAGGGCATACTGACAGTGTGCCAAACAGGATGCTGTAAATCAGACGTTAGAAAGTGCTTTAAAAAAAACAACAGCCTCACCTTCCTCTAAAGTCCCAGCAGCACCCTGGCTCCCACATGTGTCCGCTAAAGGCACCACAGGCATCTGTTTCATTTGTAAATCAAGACCCACATCTTCCTCCTCCAGTCGAGGCTGTTTTGCTGCTGGTGGCGCTTCCTCTTCTCCTTCCACCTCTTGCTGTTGATAAGCCTCATGAGGAGGTTCTCCATCGGCCTCTGCGTCTTGTCCATCACTGCTCTGAGCCACACCAGACATCCCGTTTACAGAGGTAAATCTGCGTTAAGTGGCCTGTGGAACATGTACAATTTATATCACGTACAGATTACATACAGCGCCACTGATACTTCTGCATGAATTATATATAATCTTACACATTCGCCGTTATCTGACAACAATATAAAACAAGATATGTAGTAGTTTGTAACCATATCATTTATATTAAAAAAAGTAAAAGCAGTGACATCACTGGACATCCACCTTGCACCTTCTATTATAACTTTTAAAACAATGTCGAAAACATATCTTTACTCCCAGGCATTCTAATTGGTTTCTTTTATGTTTTATGGTTTGTCTTGCTTCTTTTATGTGTTAATCCTGATTCTGTTCAGCACTTTGGTCAGCTTTGCTGAGATAAATGTGCTATATAAATAAACCTCACTTACTTACTTACTAATAAAATGAAACTCATTTATAAAAACCCATAAATCCCAGCTAAAGCAATAGTTTCTGCTATATGTATATCATATATAAGTTTCAAAAGAAACTAGGCAGAACAAAATAATTTATCATTTCTAAACTATAATGAAAGTGATGCGTCATGCACAGACTTATTAGAATTTTCTTTTACTGTTTTATAATATATATATTTAGTAACACTTTACAATACGGTTCATTAGTTAACTATTTTAGTTAACAAACTAAGAATTAACAATACTTCTACAGCATTTGCTAATCTGAGTTAATTTCAGCATTTACTAATGCATTAATAAAATCACAAGCTGTGCTTGTAAACATTAGTTAACGCACTGCTAATTAACATGAACTAACAATGAATGACTGCATCATTAACAAAGATGAATAAATACTGTATTGTTCATTGTTTGTTCATGTTAGTTAACAACCAAACCTTATTGTAAAGTGTTAACATGTTTTACTGACAAAACAAATTTAATATGAACAATATTTAACGTTTAAGAAATATTTTATTGTAAAGATAAATGTATTGTTGACTATAAGAGCAGGTTATGTATCACTAAGGCATCATTTTACATATAACGTTACCCTATATACAAAACAATTCATTTTTACCTCCAAAAACCACAACTGCTACATTACATGTACGTAGCTACCGTCCTGATCAATGTAATACACATATTCTAATATATATATATATATATATACGTAATGTAAGTCACCAGGTGTAAATTATTGGTTTAAAAATACGAATATTGTACTGTATAACAGCAACTGAACTCGTCCAGCCAAAAAGAGTCAGTCTACCTGTTGTTTCTTTGATTCGTATCGTGTCTTGTGCTCTGGATCTTACAAGTCAGACAAAATTCCTCAGTGTATGTGTTTTACTAAATTCAAACGACAGTTTCCGTGCAGCCCAACTATAAACGCATTACACTGAACCTACAACACACAGGAACTCATGCGTCGTGTTTGTAAGCACAGCGCGCCGCCATGCCTGCATAGTCTGCGTTGCCAGGTCACCTGACTCTCGCGATATTTGCGTCACACTCCGTTTTTTACACATATAGGACGTTTTGAGCTGAAATTTGTTATATTGTTTGTGAATATTGTTTTTTAACGAATCTCAAGAACCGCATAAGCCAAGACACGGTGTTTTGTAACAAAAGGTACATTTCTTACATTTTACCAGTATTTCAAACGTAATATTTAATTCTAATGTTATCAGTATTTCTGTCATTTTAATGTTTAAAAAGTGTTGAAAACAGAAATGTGAAGTTCTTTTGAAAAATGTTTAGAATTACATACACTCACATGAGATGTAGATCTCACCTCAGTCATTCACCACCGGTCAAAAGTTTTTGAACAGTAAGATTTTTCATTTTTTTTAAATAAGTTTCTTTTATTCACCAAGCCTGCACTTATTTGCAGAAGCAAAAGCAGTAATACTGTGAAATATTTTTACTATTTAAAATAACTGCTTTCTATTTGAATATATTTTAAAATGTAATTTATTCCTGTGATCAAAGCTAAATTTTTAGCATCATTACTCCAGTCTTCAGTGTCACATGATCGTTCAAAAACCATTCTAATATGCTGATTTGCTATAAAAGAGACATTTATTATTATTATTATTATTATCAATATTTAAAACAGTTAAGTTATTTTAAATAGTAAAAATATTTCAAAATGTCACTGTTTTTGCTGTATAAATAAATGCAGGCTTGGTGAGCAGAAGAGACTTGTGTAAAAAAACATTAAAAATCTTACTGTTCAAAAACGTTTGACTGGTGGTGTATTTAGTTGATTTATAAAACGTGTTATGTTTTATCCAAAGCAGGTCACCTTTAGGAAGCAGAAATGACACCTGACCCCTAATTTTTTTTTAAGTTGGTCAAATGCTAAATAGTGAAAAAAAAAAAAAAAAAAAAAGCTCACACAAGTGCTTCATTCTGAAGTATTTATTGTTTTTCTTCAAACAAACCAGAAACCCCAAAAACTATTTACATAATGAATATTCAAACATTATTGTCAAAATGGTTTCTTATGACCTTTCTTTGAATTGTTGTATCTCTGGAAATTTCAAAAGACATCCACCTCGAATGTGTGATAGCAAGGATGACTAGTATAACATCTTACGATTTCGAATCAGCCAATGCCGCTGTTTTTCAACTGATCGCTTTAACATGAACACACAGCTCTGTGACAGTCAATACAGTATTGTTGCTTCACACACTGAATCAATAAATAGAAGAAACATGTATTTTATCATCATTAACATTTTAAAACAGATTTTTGCATACCAGTAAAGACATCAGGCATCTCTAGTTGAATCTGACCTTCAACATTACAAAATTAATCATCTTAAAAGGGCAATACCATACTCCGATAGTGACACATGCATCACCTCCACAAATAAATCGCATCCTTTCTGATCTTTAGCTCAAGTAACAGCTGCAACTGACACTCAAGCATGTGTTAGTAAAAGTACGTCTGCACAGCCATGTCTATTTATGGAAACATTTGACATAATTCTGACCCGGAAACAGTTTTGCCTGTAATATCGAAAATGTTATAAGTTGTATCATCTGTTTGGGCATCATTTGTAACGATATCTAAATCATTTTGCAGGTTCATAATGTTTCAGGGTTTCCTAAATAAAATCACACGCTATTGTCACAGAGCTAGTCTCGCTGACTGTTAACACTTTTTTGTTGTTTTACACATCTTAAGTGAGCCTTAATAGGCAAAATCGAACTGTTAAGGCATGTCATAAAAGAGAAAAAAGAAAAGAAGAAGAAAAAAAATAAATCAAACAAACCTGAAACCCAACAGAGAAAGGAAAAGGGGTTAGGGTTTTATACATTATTTACACGGCAGCCAGAGATGAAGTGTAGTGGAACTGAAGCTACGTCAGTGTGTGTCTGTGTGATCAACAATTAATTTTTTGGATATGAGTGTGTATGCAGGTGTATTATGTGTGTGCGGTGTTTAACCCTGGCTGCACTTGAGCAGAACTATTCTGTGCAGGTTCGAGATCTCATAGTTCGCTGTTCCAGCATTCACAGTTCACTCCCTCCTCCTAGCGAGGAAACGGTTTCCTCAGAGTAGTCCGAATACGGTGCAATGAAGCTGCAGCCCTCTACTTCTTCCTGGGCTTTTAGTTCTTGTCATGCAGTCATCATTTCATGTGCTGTTTGAAATTCCTGACCTTGGGATCTTTCTCTAAAGGATGAGGACAGGAATTAAAGGGGAGATGGAGATGCAGCACGAAGTGCTGGAGAGCCTCCGTCTTCATCTGAAGATCTGGAACAGCAAAGATCTAATCAAAACAGAGAAAAGGAGGAGTTATTTCATCACATCATTTAAGAAAAAAAAAAAAATCATGAGTAGGTCAAATTTTCTTTTTTCTTTTTTTTTTTTAAATATACAGTCAAACCAAAAATTATTCAGACACCAGATATAATTTTTGGATTTTTTTTTTTTTTTTTACTAGTGGGTGCAGGACACTATAGTTCATTTATGCAAGTGAGGATAGCAAAATAAAGTAAACTGACATATTATACACAAAAATTCTTTATACAGTGGATTACCAATAAAATTGACCTGATCATGTTTTGTTACATACCTTTCTATCAAAGTTATCTGACATTATCAAGATGAATTTGTTCTGACACTGCTTAACTCTTGAGTTTGTTGTCATATTTTATTACCATTTTCTAAACTATAGCGAATAAACTGTGATAATGTGAGAAATTTTGAAGGTGTCGAAATAAATTTTGGTTTGACTAATTCATTTGGGATTATCAAAATGAATTTGTTCTGACACAGTTTAACTCTTGAGTTTGTTGTCATATTTTATTACCAGTTTTTATAGCGAATGAACTGTGATAATGTGAGAAATGTTCAAGGTGTCCGAATAAATTTTGGTTTGACTCTACCTTTAAAAATGTCACAATATGATATTTCTGATTAAATCAATGTAGCTTTTTTTTTTTTGCTAGGATGTTCTGGAGGTTGCCAAGTCATTTATTGTCAGATGAACAATCATTAACCTAAAGTAGCACAAGTATTACTTTTGGAAGGAATGGGGTAAGGCAAATCAATAATGGATGAAACCATGAATGAATAAACAAACTGCCGTTCAAAAGTTTGACATCAGTAAGATTTTTAATGTTTTTTGAAAAAGACTCTTCTGCTCATCAAGGTTGTGTATGATTAAACATACAGAAAAAAACTAATATTGTGAAATATTATTTCAGTTTAAAATAGTGGTTTTCTATTTTAATATACTTTAAAATAGAATTTATTCCTATGATGCAAAGCTCAATTTTCAAAATCATTACTCCAGTTTTCAGTGTCACATGATCCTTCTGAAATTATTCTAATATGCTGATTTATTAGCAATGTTGGAAACAGTTGTGCTGCTTAATATTTTTTTGGAACCTGTGATAGTTTTTGTTCAGGATTCTTGGTTGAATAAAACATAACAGCATTTATTTAAAATAGAAATTATATGTAACAAAATATACACTACAAAGTTTGGGGTCAGTAATAAGAAAGACTGTTGGAAAAGACTTCTATTTTGAATAAATGCTGTTCTTTTTAAAAAAAAAATATTTAAAGAATCCTCAAAAAAATAACCACAGGTTCCAAAAAATATATATTAAGCACCACAGCTGTTTCCAACATTGATAATAAATCAGCATATTAGAATGATTTCTCAAGGATCGTGTAATGGCTGATGAACATGAATCTTTGCATCACATAAAAATATATATATATTTTAAAGTATGTTTATTATTATTATTATTTTTTTTTTTTGCATTTCTGATTAAATAAATGCAGCTGTTTTTCTTTTTTTTTTTTTTTGTTGCTAGGATGTCTGGGGGTTGCCAAGTCATTTCTTGTCAGTTGAACTATCCTTAACCTAAATTAGCACAAGAATTACTTTTAGAAGGTACAGAGAAAGGAAAATCAAGAAGTGAATAAAACAATGAATGAATTTTGGGATTGGTAAGATTTTCAATGTTTTTTAAGGATGTTTTTCTGCTCACCAAGGCTGTGTTTATTTGATTAAATATAGAAAAAAAAAACTGTACTATTCTAAAATATTATTGCAATTTAGCGGTTTTCTATTTTAATATACTTTAAAATAGAACGTATTCTTGTGATGCAAAGCTGAATCATTACTCCAGTCTTCAGTGTCACATGATCCTTCAGAAATCATTTTAATATGCCGATTTATTAGCGATGTTGGAAACAGTTGTGCTTCTTAAAATTTCTTTTTTAAAAACCAGGATTCTTTGATGAATAAAACAGTAAAAAGAAGAGAATTTATTTAAAATAGAAATTTTTAAAAGAATGAATGGATGTTAAATTGATAAAAAACTGATAGTAAAGACTTACATTGTTAGCAAAGATTTATATTTTGAATAAATGCGGTTCTTTTTTATTCAAAGAATCCTGAAAAAAGAATCACAGGTGCCAAACAGAAATTAAGCAGCACAACTGCTTTAAACACTGATGATAAATCAGCATATTAGAATGATTTCTGAAGGATTCAGTTTTGCGTCATGAAAAAAAAACAAAAAGTATATTCAAATAGAGCTGGATATATTTTATTTATTTTACTTTTTTCTGTATTTTTGATAAACTAAATGGAACTTTCATGAGCATAAGAGACTACTTTAAAAACATTAAAAATCATACAAACAAACGAATGAATAAATATTCATTACCAAACAGACGGTCTTGTAGCGCAGTAACCACTTCAAGCTAAAGGGGAACTTCAGCCATGCAGTCAGCAGGTGGCGGTAGAGCTGATGAAGCTTATTGGTTCTTTATCTCCAATACATCAAAAAAAAAAAAAAACATCCTCCAGTCTTTTTTTTTTTGTTTTCTTTTCTTTTCTTTTTTTAAAAAAAGTCTTTTTCAGTCAATGAAATAATTCCAGTCCACAAAAAAAACGAAAAAAAGAAAATTGTGTTGGCTAGCACCCTGGACCGAGCGTTTTAATCCTTTTTACATAACGGACAACACTGTAAGTGAATCTGCTCTGAATCTCCACATTGTAACTAAGTTTGAAGACTGTTCGTATAGTCTTAAATATCAACATTGTTCAGCGAAAATCCTCCGTGGGAAAATTCCAAGGATTTTTCCACAAGTCCCAATGTGTCTGAAGCTTCCCTTATCCATTTACGGTAAAGCTTGCGTGGTGGCGTTCTCAAACAGACCACCGTAAGGAGAACAAGTCTTATACAAGGGCATCAAAAACTCTCCAAGCGTCCATCTGCTGACAGAAAGCGGGCATCTTGCATTCTGTCGGCGCTCTCCGGGCCCGAGTGAAAGTTCCTCACAGTTTTAAGCAAATGAAAAGTGCATAGTGAGGGTATCAGGGCAGTGCTAGTCCCTTTGTTATCTTTATGATGGCCATGACACCCGTCCACCCTCGAAGAGGAGGATGGACACACACACACACACACACACACACACAAAAAAAGGAAAATACAAAACTAATAAAACACGTTCACACTGTCCAAGGAATTATCTGGCAGATCTGAGGTCTATGTTCTTTTCTTGTTCTTCTCATCACAGATATGTCCATCCAAACTAATCCACAAGCCAAAAAATGATTGGGTAAAAGGGAAAAAATGTTAAAGCATTCAATATGCATCTTACAGTACCAAGAGGTCATCTGTGCTGTCATGATTTTTGCCTTCTTTCCAGGTACATAAAGCATTTCTTCGTCTTGATGATCAATTCGATTCCATTGCAAAGATTAATCAAAAGTAAACAAAAGAACAAAAGTTCGGTAAACAAAATATGGTCGCCTTTATGATTCTTAAAAACACACCCTGTCCGTAAGATAAAGGTACATGAAGAAATCTTTGATGTAATTCCGTGACTTGCGTTCCAGCGATCCAAGTTTGTTTCAGTCAGCAAGTTACATAGGCTGCGCTCATATCCACATGCAAAGGAAGGGTCTGACGTCATGCCATTAAAGTCCCCCGAACAAAATGTTTCTGCAGAATCGCATATTCGATCACCACAAAAATAAAGGAGGGGGGGAAAGCACCCACAAATGTCTGTGCGGTTTGTAAACAACCAAAACTCCAGTATGGAATAGAATATCTTTTTGTAAGTTCTCATTTTCATAGTCAAAGTCTGTATGAACAGGATTGTAGAGGCAGTGTGTTTTTGTGGTAGCCTTTCGATTTCGCTCCTGATCATATTAATATCCTGTGTTGAGCAACTCCATCTACACCGTTACATTTTTTGGAATACATTCAACTTTTTTTTTTTTTAAGAAGGAAAGAAAAAAGTACACAAATGCACTTCACATGGTGGCAACTGAAAAAAAAAATCCAAGGAAATTTTTCAAAACGAACAAAAAAAGTAGCAGCCCCAAGTGCTCTTCCTTTGTAGTCCAATACTTTGTTTATAGATTCATATATAATCATATATAACATTAAAAGAAAAAATAAATCACCATCATTGTCGTCGACAACAACAACAATGAACAAGTAACAAAATATACAAACATTTTGTGCACCGCCAAGTGCACTTGCACAGTTTGTTGCGATCGTTTTTTTTTTTTCAGCCAGAAAGAGTCAAAACCTCAGTCACTCGAGAGCAAGAGAGTGGACAGAAAGGCAATGTTAGGTCACATCCTCCAAATATCAAATGTTTCTTTCATCCAAGCATCCCCAGGCTACAATAGAACTGTACAGAGATAGGCTCTTGGTTCATAAGCATGGGAGGCATATGGGGGGCGGAGCCTTCTGAAGGAAGCCACGCCCCTTTGCTAAAAAATAATGTCTTAATGGCAGCAATGAAGTCTAATCATTCGCCCTTTAGTTCTTAGGCACACATGTGGGGACAGAAAAAAAAACACGCACGCGCACGCAATGCAACGTACCACAAGTAACCATTTCCTAAACGTATACAAGATTGAGCTCTTCAACAACACACAAACAAAAACAATGCTAATGACATGTTCCAAAACCTCACAGAGGCAAAGATGAGGCGGCGGAGGCAGGAAAATACGTCTCTCGCGCTCCCCACCGTGAAAACTAAGAGTGCTGGTTGGCGTAAAATGGGCTAAAGCTTTTGTGTTTGAATCTAGAGGTCTTTCTTTGTTGGGGAATTGAAGGGCTGGTGAAAGAGGATGTGTTGTGCCGTTGCCCCTCTCTCTGTCTTTCATTCATTCGTTCGCTTACATACTGCACGTTTACAAGAGGAGTAATACACACAGTTCCTCCCGCACACAAGCGCTCACATTCACACATTCGGTTCATAGAATACAAAAAAAGGAGAAAAAAAAAAAAAAAAAAAAAAAATTTCACTCTGAATGACGAAATGGCCTCTTTTGATCATCTAAGTAAGCGATTAAAAAAAATACATTGTGCAGACTGGTATGTTTTAAACGCAGATACACACACACACACACGCTCTCATTCGGTCTTGAACAAACATGCGTGTATTGACACACACAGGCACACGATCACAAAAATATTCATCTCTATTATATCTAACTTTTTTTTTTATCTTTTTAACTTGCATTTTATGTGAGTGCAAATCTTCAAGTTTTATAATCAAAGTTTTTTTATAATAGCTTTACATTTTTATAGAAACTTTATATATATGTATATAAAAAAACAACAGTGTTTGTCTTTAAAGAGAGGATTTGTTTTTCTGATAATGTCTGAACTAAAACACGCAATGGTCCCCCAATCGCCACCATTTCCTCCCAGCACAAACTCCAGTTTTGATTCAACACACACACGCACACACACACACACACGGTATATATATGTGGTAACATTTCTGAAGCCATACCACATAAATATACAAGTAAATCTTCTCGAAAAAAGAAAAAGGAAAAAAAAAAACTCTATCTTAATAAAGTGCATTAGTCTGAGTGTAAGGTGCTTAATGCTGTAAGTGCCAGAACTTTATCACCCCCCGTCCCCCGAAAACACACACACAAACACAAAAATAAGTTCACACCTGTTCCCTTCCCTGTTGAATTACATTCTTCTATTCCCAGCGCAAACCCCACCCACCCCTAAACTGATACCTTACTCCTGGCTTATCCCCAAACCCCTCTCCCTCTAAGCAGTGCACATTCGACTTGCGGAGTCTGATTAGGTGGACCCGCGGGTTTAAAGGCCTCGTGTAGCTATTGCTGTGGATTCAGTAATCCTCGACCATCTCCATTTCGTTTAGACCATACCGATCAGGGCCACCATGGAATGAGTACCCTAAAAAGATACAGACAGAGAGAAAGACAAATTAAACTTCAAAACAGTGGAAGGTTTTTGTAGAGGTTCTCTAGATGATGCATCCCAAAATATCAAACAGCCTACCGTGAATTAAAAGTACACTACCCTTCAAAAGTTTGGGGTTGGTAAGAATTTTAAATAAAGTCTTTTATTATTACCAAGGTTGAGATTATTTGGTCAAAAACACAAAAAAAAACTGAATATTATTACAATTTAAAATTATTTTTCTGTTCAATTATATTTTAAAATGTAATTTATTCCTGTGATGCTAAGCTGAATTTTCAGCATCATTACTCCAGTCTTCAGTATCACATGATCCTTCAGAAATCAATCTAATATTCTGATTAGGTGCTCAAAAAACATTATTAAATGTTGAAAACAGTTGTGCAGCTTAATGAATAGAAAAGTGTCATTTTATTGAAATTCACTTGAAATGTCACTTGAATTAAACACATCTATACCAAATAAAAGTATTTTAATTTAAAAAAAAAATCTTACTGACCCCAAACTATTGAAAAGTAGTGTAGGTTTTTCATAAAACTTCTCAGTTAAACAGAGCATTTAATTCCCAGAACATTCAGAATTTAAAAGAAATCGAACCATCACACAAACTAGTATTAATTTCGTTACTGAAAACTATGACGAAAAGGTTCGTTGACAAGCTTTTTTCCCATGACTAAAATGAGACTATGTTGAAATGACAATATACTACTATATCAAACATATATCAACATGCAATATCGTTGGCGATAACAGACGAGACTAAAATGTATTTTAAAAAATTAAAAACGATACCAAAATCTCTTTTTTTTTGTCGAAAAAAGAAAATATTGCGGACTGCTGTACATGTCTCTACTACGCAAGCTTTCATGTGTGCAGTTGCCAGATAACAAGAGTTCAAATCCCCAAATCAGAGCTTTTCTTTTAAAAGCACACATTTTCTGCCCTGTGTTTTGCTTAATTTTTGCAATCTGGCAACACATGCTCACTCTTCATTACAGAAGTGCAGACAATGATCTGAAAACACCAACAAACAAGTAAGCTGAAGTTTAGTGATCTCCATGCAAGATTGTCTTAAATGAAAGTGTCATGAGATTTTGACTATACTGTTTGCAACTGTGGTTGCTGAATAAATGCACTTGCTCAACCGCTGTTGTTTTTAAGAGGAATATTATTGCAATTTGGAATTACTGGACTTACCATTAGGAACTTCACTATTATGATATCTTTTGGTTTATTTTTACTAGTTTTCATAATGTAGACAGAGATATCTAAGTCTTTGATATTAAAGGAGAAGTTCACTTCCAGAACAAAAATTTACAGATGTTGTACTCACCCCATTGTCATCCAAGATGTTCATGCCTTTCTTTCTTCAGTCGTAAAGAAATTATGTTTTTTGAGGAAAACCTTTTAGGAATTATCTCCTTATAGTGGACTTCAATGGTGCCCCGAGTTTGAATGTCCAAAATGCAGTTTTAATGCAGCTTCAAAGGGCTCTAAAAGATCCCAGAAGAGAAATAAGGGTCTTATCTAGTGAAACGATTTAACCTCAAATGCCGTCTTGTCTAACTCTGCAATGCGCATACATATGTAATCTGGGTCAATACAGTTTACAGTTACAGTATTTTCTCCTCCAACTTCAAAATCACCCTACATCGCTGTTTTACATTTGACCCTCTTTGCATGTTCACTTTGTAAACACTGGGTCAGTACTTCTGCAGCAATGTAGGATGATTATAAAGTTGGAGGAGAAAATGAGATGGGAGTTATTCGACACAGCCTAACTGTTTTGACCCGGATTACACAGATTATGCATGCGCATAACAGCTACACAAGACGAGCATTTAAGGTTAAAAAGTATACTTTTTTTTTTTTTTTTTAGAAAATGACCGATCATTTTGTTAGATAGGACCCTTATTCCTCGACTGGGATCATTTAGAGCCCTTTGAAGCAACATTTAAACTACATTTTGGAAGTTCAAACTCACGGGCACCATAGAAGTCCACTATATGGAGATAATTGCTGAAATGTTTTTCTCAAAAAACAATTTCTTTACGACTGAAAAAAGAAAGGCATGAACATCTTGGAAGACAACGGGGTGAGTACATTATCTGTAAATATTTGTTCTGGAAGTGAACTTCTCCTTTAATAATTAATTTGATATTAATTTCTATATTACAGCCTATTAAACAGCCTATGATAAATCAGTAAATTAAATTAGGTAGAATTAACCATGTGTAGGCTACATTCTACTGATTTGTGCTTACTGCTGAAAGTGCAACACCAGAAATGTAAAAATACATTTCTCAAATGACAACAATCATTGCGATTATAATTTTGAGCAAAAATAGCTTTTTTTTTTTTACTTTCACCGACTAAAACTAGACTAAAATGATCAGATATTTAGTTGACTAAAACTTAACTAAACAAAAATAGGAAAAGGCTGATTAAATATGATAACTAAAACACAGGACTAAGACTAATTTTAAAGACTAAATTTAAAAAATGGCTGACAAAAACACCAGCACAAACGATAAAACATTTTTGAATCCTCTTACATGTAATTTTAGAGCTTTTATGAAAAAATATTTCATATAAAAATAAAACATTCCACTATCAAATTATGCCTTTTAAGGGTCAAAAACCTTAAACACACCATAACACAGCAAGTTCTAAGCTGTATGCGTTTAATTCACTAAAAAGTATGTCACTGTTTTTCAAATGCTCACTATAATAGTCATCAGACTAGTTGGACCGCACTGGTTGTGCTAAATGGTTGTTTTGATTCAATAAAAATAACCAGCTGACAGGAGACATTTGCTCAGGAATCAGACTACTCTGGTCATGCTGCATGTAGAAGAAGAAAATAGGTTACCTAAGATGCTTGGGTCAGAGTGCAGCATCATGGGCTGTTTCTTCTTCAGCTTTGCTGCCTGATCATAGACCACACCCCCCTTCCCAGAATGCACCTGGAACATTGTCTGCAGGGCACTGGGGTTCATTCCTCGTACAGTATCCTAAAGAATGTGAGAATGAGACCCAAATTCTTGGAAAATCTTGGTTCTGCCCATCATGGAAATATAAATCAGTGCTGACAGAGTTGTAACTCATACCTGCAGAGGGAAGTTGTTCATGCTAAGTCCAGCCATCTCTTTGGAGAGCTATAAGAGGACCGAGATTTTTATTAGCAGTAGGCAAACACCACCCATAACGACTTTATATCTTCCTGTCACACACACCTGCTGCTGCTGTCTCTGGTGGTTAGCTTTCTGTTTGGCACGGCGCTCCAGGAACTGTCTGGCGAACTCTTTGGCTTCGACAGTGTCGCCAAGGTAGGAGCAGATAAAGTTCAACACCTCATACGGGGACTCCACCTCCTTCAGGTACGCCACAATGGTAGGCACTGTAAACGCAAACACGCTCTCACATTTTGCTTGGAAACTCTCGGGCCTGCTAGGCTAATAAGTGTGTGTTTACTGTGCACATGTCTTCTGTTTGTTTTTACAAGCTGAGGGACGAGTCTAAATTACTTTCCACCGTAATCGCCAGCTTCAGCAGATGTTGTCAAAAGAGAGTTTGTATTTCAGATTATTTTTTTAATACAAAAAGACCCAAATGAGTGTGTAAATCCTAAATGAGAGATGTCTTACCATCCTGGGAAGAGGAGGAGTTATTGGCGGAGGTGTTGAGCGCATGCAGCATCTGTTCACACCAGGTGGTGAAGCCGTCCTGAGACTTCATCCCCTGCAGGAGTTTCAACAGCCGCTCCTCCTCCTCAGTGCGTTTACGGTTTCTCATCATATACTGCTCACTGTAGGAACATACACAAACGGTTTAGCTAGAATAAGCACAAGTACTAGCAACACCAAGGTCATAGGTTCAAATCCAAGTTCAATTTACTTTTTTATTATTATCAATGTTGAAAACCGTTACGGTGCTTAAAGCGATAGTACACCCAAAAATGAACATTCAGTCATTAATTACTCACCATCATGTCGTTCCAAACCTGAAGATGAACAAAGGTCTTACGGAACACAAATTAAGATGTTTTTAATGAAATTCGAGAGCTTTCTGACCCTGCATAGACAGCAACGCAACTATCACGTTCAAGACTTTATGCTGCTATGATGCTATGAGAATACTTAGAAAGTCGTTATGTTTGTTTTCTATGTGCACATAAAATTAATGTCACATTAAGTATTTTAATGATACTACCTTTCTGGATCTTGAATGTGGTAGTTGCGTTGCTGTCTATGGAGGGTCAGAAAGCTTTTGAATTTCATTAAAAATATCTTAGTTTGAGTTCCAAAGATGAACCAAGCTCTTTAAAGTTTGGAACAACATGGGAGTGAGTAATCAATGACAAAATTTTTATTTTTGGTTGAACTATCCCTTTAAATTGTTTGTTATATCCCTCTATCAAAACTGCTCTCGATATTCGTGTAAGACACTGAAAAGCTGTTAGCATGTGGTTTGTGTTTACCTCAGCGAGGGACTGCTCCGGCTGTTCTTCAGCCCCATGTTGTTGCGAAGTGCGCTCTGGTTCTTGAGGGCCTCGTCCCAGACTCCCATACCTCCTCCAGAGGGGCTGCCACTGCCACCCACCTTTCCATCCAAAGATCCAGCAGCTCCCCACAACGAAGAGGCATCACCCCACTTGGGAGCAAGACATCCATAATGTATTTATTTTGGCTTTTGTGCACTGGACTGCACAGCAGTGATGTTTGTATGTGTGTGTGTGTGTGTGTGTCTTACCCTCTGCTGCTGCTGGACTCTGTGCTGTTGTTTGTGCATTCTTTCAGCCTCCTGCTGGACGTCCAGGAGGTTGAGGGGCTTGGTCTGCTTTCCCAGACCTGGGATGGGTCCTCCGCTCCAGCTCGACCCAGAGCTTGAGGAACCCTGACGTGGAGCCTGCTGGAGCAACTTCATCAGCAAATCCTGCTGCTGGGAGAAAGAAAAACCAAGATATGAAGAAAGAAATGGAGAAAAATGGAGAAACGGATAGATAGTGAAATTTAAAATAACTACAGGGGTTGGACAAAGAAACTGAAACACTGGCCAATATAGTGTTGGTGGCTTAATGGCTATATTTGCGCAGCCTGCTGGCCACATTTCACTGATTGCGCATTCCACCAGTAAGAGCAGAGTGTGAAGGTTGACTATGT
>JAHKKF010533964.1:4023-14988 GCA_019740295.1 Labeo calbasu
GAAGACCATGTTCTTGTGTCTTTATGAGAAGTTTTAATAAAAGGTATCAAACCTATACAATGAGTTTGGTAATTTTAAAGAAATGCTTACACACTATAAAAACTAACAAATGGACTAACTTTTGTGCTAACAAATGTGCTAACAATCGTTTTCAGAACAGGGCGCAAGTGCATTTGCTATTTAAATAATGTGGCGCTGGACGTGAAAATGATAACTGCGTTGGGCTGTAATGAGCAAATATCCACCCTGGTCTCATGACAAAAACGTACCTGGGGGAACATTTTCATGAGATGCGAAATGCATACCACTAGTACATATCAACCAAAGAATATCATTTCCAAAAGAAATGAACACTAGAGTTGGTAAACTTTTAAACTTTTTTGCAAACAGTTATGATTACAGCTCCATATTTTTAGCTTTCTGGTTATCTCACAAATAATGTTACCTATCAGTTTATCCTACCAACACTGTATTTTTAATACAGTATAGGAAGGTTTAGGGTTGGGGTAGGTATATACAACAGGGTAACACAAATATACACCAGATGTAACAAGCTTGCTCTGTAGCTCAGGTGGCACAGCGTTAGACTTAGGATTCAAAATCCTTGGATACGAATCCCATGAAAACATGACTTACAATTAAAGAGCTGAAAGATAAGAGATCGAAAAACAAGCTAAAATGGCATGCTTGCGATTGCATTTTTACGTCACACACGCTTTTGTCGGGTAGGCAGATGGTATGTTATTTTTAAAACGTCAAGTAAATTAAAATAATTTAAAACGTCTACACCTACCCCAACCCTAAACCTACCCCTTAAAATAATGCAAAAACAGTAATTACTGTACAGTACATCTGTAGTATACCATCTAGCCTTTAAAGTTTCGTATGTGTGTTCATTTGTTCTGGAAAAAAAAAAAAAACACTCTTTTAGCGCCACTCAGTGGACATTTCTGTTGGAAACTGCAGTGATATGTACTTACTGGTACGCATTTCGTGTCTCGCAGAAAAGTTCCCACAGGTACGTTTTCATTATGAGATCAGGTTGATTGTTGTTTAAGCACACAGACTGTGATGATCTGTAAAACTGCTAACATCAAGCACCATTTCAGTGCACTGAATAACAGCTTGAACTCCAATTATGTTTTCACTATGAGACCAGGTTGCAAAAAAATATGCATTGCGCCGGGTGTATGATAGGACCCATGGACCCCCTCCGTAACTTTACCTCCTGGTGTTGCTGTTGGACAGTATTACTTTAGAAAAACGTAATTTATACACTTTTTAATGTTACATTTTATAATACAGGCGTTGTTTTATTTTGTACTACAATATATATATATATATATATATATTTTTTTTTTTCTCATCCAATATTTTGAGGAGACACTGCCTCACTTGCCTCCTTGGAGGAAATGCCACTGATATATAGTAAAATAATATTACAATAAACATTAATAGTAATAAAAATAAAAATAAATCTATACAACTAAATTTTTCAGCAGACATTACTCTAGTATGCTAATTTTGTGCTTAAGAAACTTAATTCACCCTCTAAAGTAATACCCTCCATGAATAAAGTATTAATTTGTTAAAAAAAAAGTTTATTTTAAAGGAGAAGTCCACTTCCAAAACAAAGATTCACATATAATGTACTCACCCCCCTGTCATCCATCTTTCTTTCTTCAGTCGTAAAGAAATTACGTTTTTTGAGGAAAACATTTCAGCATTTTTCTCCATATAATGGACTGATATGATGCCCTGATTTTGAACTTCCAAAATGCAGTATAAATACGGCTTCAAATGATCCCAAATGCGGTTGTAAACAATCACAGCCGAGAAAGACGGGTCTTATCTAGCATAACAATCGGTTATTTTTCATAAAAATAATACAATCTATATACTTTTTAATGCCAAACGCTCGTCTTTTTCCGGTTCATGACAGTTAGGGTATGTCGAAAAACTCTCATCTCATGTTCTCCCTCAACTTCAAAATTGTCCTATATCACTGTTTTACCTTTTTTGTTAAAGGTGTTTGATCTTCTTTGCATGTTCACTTTGCAAAGACTGGGTCAGAACTTGTAGGATGCAGCGATGTAGGATGATTTTGAAATGATTTTTGAAGTTGAGGGAGAAAAAATGTTTGGAGTCTTTCAACATACCCTAACTGTCTTGAGCCAGAATACACAGAGTTTAGGGAGAGCGAGACAAGACGAGCATTTGAGATTAAAAAGTATTTAAATTGTATTTTTTAAGTGAAAATAACCGATCGTTACGCTAGAAAAGACCCTTCTTCCTCGGCTGTGATCATTTACAACCGCATTTGGGATCGTTTGAAGCCGCATTTAAACTGCATTTTGGAAGTTCAAAATCAGGGAACCATAGCAGTCCATTATATGGAGAAAAATGCTGAAATGTTTTCCTCAAAAACTTTACGACTGACGAAAGAAAGACATGAACATCTTGGATGACAAGGGGGTGAGTACATTATATGTCAATCTTTGTTTTGGAAGTGGACTTCTTTAATATTACTCAGTACTTAAATGTGTAATTACACTGTAACAGGGACACCTTAAGGGTGTCTGATCTTCTTTGCATGTTTACTTTGCAAAGACCGGGTCGTTACTTCTGCAGAGATGTAGGATGATTTTGAAATTATTTTTGAAGTTGAGGGAGTTTTTCGACATACCCTACCTGTCTTGAAGCAGAATACACAGAGTTCAGGGAGAGCAAGACAAATCGAGTATTTGAGATTAAAAAGTATTTAATATTTAAGATTTTTAAATGAAAATAACCGATCATTTTGCTAGATAAGACCCTTCTTCCTCGGCTGGGATTGTTTACAACCGCATTTGGGATTGTTTGAAGCCGCATTTATCCTGCATTTTGGAAGTTCAAAATCGGGGCACCATACCAGTCCTGAAATGTTTAACTCAAAAAACATAATTTCTTTACGACTGAAGAAAGACATGAACATCTTGGATGGCAAGGGGGTGAGTACATTATATGTGAATCTTTGTTTTGGAAGTGGACTACATGTACAGTCAAAAAAGTTCTTGCTGATCCATTTGAAAGATAGAGTGTGTTTATGTATAATATAACATTAACATTACATAACATTAGCACATTGCTAATCTTTCAATGTAATATTCTAATATGTCTACAAATACACAGCACACAGAAATATTAGGTATAATTATTAATTTTCTAATTAGCATGAATTACTTGTATGGATGCTTTTAGGCAATTAATGAAATCTAATCTAATTTTAATCATATCTGGAGTCTTGAATGAATCATTTCCATTATCACAGGGATTGGTCTATTTGCTAAGGATAAAAAATGTTGCTGCCTTTAAATTGAACCAAAATTAGGTCTCTTCAAAGGGAGTATTTTAGAACAGCTTTTGCATCAAAACTGTCTATGATGTCTTAAAATACTGTCTAGGTGGGCAGCACATTCAATTTAGGAAGAAAGCTATAGTCCTTCCCACATCCTACTTGCTCTTGAACCTGCAACCTCATAAATCCTCATAAATATCAACTAAAGTCTGAAAATATCTCACATGCCTCTGAAGAGAGCAGGCACAGTTCAAAGACAAGATGAAAAGGCCGAGAGAAAAAGAGAGCGCTAGAGGAGGAGGAAGGGAAAAGAACATCAAGAAGGTGCTTCTTATGAAAGGTGAAGCGTTAAATGCCCTTAGGTATCGATTTTATATCACAGTCAGATCTTAGATAGCTTTAATGGATTCTTAAAATGCAACGAAATCTTTCTCACAAAAGAAAGCCATTTGCTTTGAAAGCGGGGAGGGAGATGAGAGCGGGAGAGACGCTGCGCTCTGGGGCCGGCATAAAAGAATATGTCAGCTGTGAAATTCACGTCACGGCACCTTGAACTAGATGAACCGGCGAGACGTGCACAAGAGAGAGAGAGAGGAAGGAGCGGGCCGTGAAGGGTGGGGGTGGATGGTGGACCCTGAGGGGCGGAGGAAAGGGCTTTTGGAGTGGGAGAATATGAGAGAGAGAACTGACAAGAGTGTCGTGACTGAAACCACAGACGGCCCCCTGGAGACACAGGCATGCGTGTCAACAGAGTACTGCCCCAAATACTCGCTCTCTGACTAGAATGATTCACTCATCTCTCCCACACTCTCACGCAGGCTCATGTCACCTCTGCTGTTTCTTATTTTGGTTCTGGATATTTATTCTTGTTCTCTTCTCTGACCTGGGTAAGGTTTGTGTGCCGGTCATCTGCTGCACTTATTCCAGTGGTTACTATGATTCCTGATGTCGGTGTCTTTACTTGCTTATTTTTTTGGTTTGTGCTATGATATAAATGACAGGTTTGTCAACTGTGTCAGGACAACAGTGATGGGCACCTGTCATTGGTTTGTTAGTATGACCCTTTGCTATTCCTACTAATTGTCTGCTTTGTGCAAGCAGAGTTTGAATTATGTTAGAGCTCTTGCTCTTCACTTTTTTACCTCTAGGCGTCAGTAAAAAGCCATTTAAACCCAGTTTAAAAAAAACAAATCAAGACTAGTTTATCAAGGTTAGGTATGGTTAGGTATGTTTTAAAGCATGGCAGCTGGTTTGAGCTGGTTCTGGACTGGTCCTGAGCAGGAGCTACTTGCTTAGGACCAGCTTAAACCAGCTCTGCATTCTTCAAAACATACCTAACAAGCATATGCCTTTTTTTCCCCCAACAGGAAATGCATTAGGTATGAACAAAAATTTACTAATTTTACTAAAGCATTTATTAATTTAGCTTGATATAATTTTTAAATATACTACTTCACAAGGTTTAATTTATTAGTTTATTAATTATTATTATTATTATTTTTTTTTGGGTGATATAGTTAAAATGTTTTAATTTATTTACCTTGAAATATTTACATCTGTACATTACCGTCAAAGATTTGTGATTTGTAAGATTTTTTTTAAAGTCTCTTATGCTTACCAAGGCTGCATTTATTTGATCAATATAATATAATACAAACAGTAATATTGTGAAATATTATTACAATTAAAAAAAAAAAAAAACTGTTTTCTGTTTGAATATATATTTTAAAATATATTTTATTTCTGTGATTGCAAAGCTAAAATTAAAGCAGCCGTTCCAGTCTTCTGGAGTAGACAGTGTAATTACTAGGGATGTGACGAGATCTAGTGAGGTCCGACGTGTCTCGCAGAGAACATGCAAAACATTTTGCAGCCTTTACATTAGAGTTGCATGATTAATTGTTAAACATTGCGATTTCAATTCAAACACCCACGCGATCTTATTCCTAAATGAGATGGATTCAGCTATGTCTAATATGACTGTTTCAGATTGCGAGAATCAGTGGAATGTGAGAAGCACGTTTTGTCGCTTCAACCATCATCATGCTTCCGATGTGAACGCTGTCATTTACTGATACGGGCAGCGACAAAACTGACACTTGCGATGTGAAACAGGTGTTAAAGACATTAAAATCTGCATTCATGCTGCTACTGATCCAAAAACAGAAACAGCAATAGTCTTTTTAACCACACATTATTATTTCTGTTACAGACATTTAAATAACAGAAATACTGGGATAAAAGTTTATAGTTTGTGTATAAACACTTATTGTTTACAGTAGCGATCAAAACGAAGTTGACAGCAAAATGCACCTTTGCATTTTGAGTTTTTCAGCTGAATAAAATACAATTTTTCCCTGTATTTTTCAACATTGAGATTTCTTATAAAAAGTCTAGGAATCTTGTCTCGTCTCGTTCTCATGAACCCAGTCTCGTGTCTCGTCTCGTCTCGTGGGATGAGTGCCTCGTCACACCCCTAGTAATTACTCACATGATTATTCAGAAATCATTTTAATATGCTAGATTCGGTACCCGAGAAATTATTATCAGTGCTGAAAATGTTGTCCAGCTTAATATTTTTGTGTAAACTGTGATGCATTTTAAGGACTTTTTTGCTAAATAATAGTATATAAAAAATCTTACATTCAACTAACAGTAAAATTATAAATTTTATTGTAAAATGTTACTTTCTGTGACAGGTTTTTCCTTTTTACAGGTAACCTAATATATATATATATATATATATAAACAATAATTCTACAACATTTATGAATCTTAGTTCATGTTAATTTCAGCATTTACTAATACATTATCAAAATCACAACTTGTGTTTGTTAACATTAGTTAATACACTGTGAACTAACATGAACAAACAATGAACAACTCTATTTTTATTAACTAACATTAACAAAGATAAATAAATAGTGTAACCTTGTCTTAGCTGGTTTAAGCTGGAAGTAGCTGGTTTTAGCTGGTCTCCCAGCCTGACCAGCTAAGGAAGTGGCCAAAACCACTCTAAAACCAGCCAGCTGACCAGCTATGACCAGCTAAGACCATCTAAGACCAGGCAGGATGACCAGCTAAGACCCGCCAACCAGCTTTTTTTTTCTTCTTCTTCAGCAGGGAAATGCATTTTTCATTGTTCGTTCATGTTAGTTAATACATTAATGTTAACAAATGACACCTTGTTGTAACGTGTTAGCATTTTTTTCTAAATGTGACCCTGGACCACAAAACCAGTAGCACAGGTATAGTTGTAGCAATAGCCAAAATTACATTGCATGGGTTGAAACGATCAATTTTTCTTTTATGCCAAAAATTATTAGGATATTAAGTAAGGATCATGTTCTATGAAAATATTTTGTGAATTTCCTACCATAAATATATCAAAACTCATTTTTGATTAGTATTATGCATGACTAAGAAATTCAATTGAACAACGTTAGAGATTTTAACCCTTAGATTCCAGATTTTCAAATAGTTCTATCTTGGGCAAATATTGTCCTATCATAACAAACCATACATCAATAGAAAGCTTATTCAGCTTTCATGTGTAAATCTCATTTTCAAAAAATTGATGCTTATGACTGGTCTTGTGGTCCAGGGTCAAATATTTGATGCTGAAATGAAATGATCACTCCTAGCATGCCTTTGTCAATGTCTACCTACACTAGAGACTATATACATGAAATTTGCTGTATCTCTATCTAGTTTTTCTTATAAAGTGCTCAGAAATTGTGTTAATGTGCAGTCTGTTAAATCCATTTCTGGACAGGCTGTGGCTCATGCACATGTCGATAACCCTTCTGAAACTCCCACCTGTAAGTGGACAAGTGGAGAAATGTGCCTCACCTCTTTCTCTAGGGTGGCCCTCTCTTCTTTTAGCTGCTGTATGTTACTTTGAGCCTGGTTCAGCTCCTGTGTCTTCTGTCGCAGATCCTGCAGGGCCGACTGCAGCTGTGCCTCTCCTGTCCTCTGCTCTTGCAGTAGCTGCTGCTGCCGCTGGGAGGCGCTCTCACAAACATGCTGCATCTCTTTCTCCTGCTCTTTCATGCGCTCCTGGAGCGCTGCCAACTCCTCATGGAGCTCCCGCGTGGCCGAATGAATGAGAGCGGGAATCTAGAGCAAAAGAGAGAAGGAGAGATGCAAATATAGTTTAAAAAAAGCACACTCATACAGGCCAAAAAACATTTGTGCTGATGACTACGACTAATTATGTTCATCCTTCTGACAAAATAACAACAACAACAACAACAAAAAGTGTCAAAAAAGGCCATGTGTCTACTGAGAAAAAGGACACTTTTTAATGTTTTTCAAAGAAATGTCTTATTCTAACTGCATTTATTTGATGAAAAATACATTAAAACAGTGTGAAATATTATTACAAATTAAAATAACCATTTTCTGTTTAATTATAATTAAATTTGCTATTTATTCCTGTGATGGCAAAACTGAATTTTAAGCAACCATTACTCCAGTCTTCAGTTTTAAATGATTTCATGTTGATTTGGTGCTTATTATCATTTATTATTGGTGCTCAACAGAGGCAGACATTTTTACTCTGGTTTAAATGTACGTTTCTAGTGTCTCTACTTTATTGGATTGTTTTTTTTTTTGTTTTTTTTTTTAAACTTTACTTCACAACATTCCAAAGGATAATATTGTACTTTTTACTAAACTATGTTTCATATTAAATGTCATTTAATACTTAATTACATTAGAAATCTAGTACTTTTTTTATATACTCAAGTAAAAGTAATTCAAAAATTCACTTGACTACAATAAAGTACTACATTTTTAATGTTTAAAGTATTTAAGGTAAAAAACAACATTTATTTATGAAATGTAGTGCAATAAAAAGTATGATATTATGCTTTGGAATGTAGTGAAGTAAAAGTTTCCAAAGACAAATACTCTGATAAAATACAGATACTTTTTAAACTTAATTGAGGATAGTAAAATAATCACTACTCTCCACCTCTGTTGCTCATTTATTAATAGTGGTTCTTATTATTCTCAGTGTTAAAAACAGTTATTTGTCATTTGAAAGTTAAAGCAGAAAGAAATCTTAATTATTACAAACTTTGGATCCCTATAATTCGCCACCTTGGAATTATAAGGTTCTATCTGACATTTTTGTCAAAACTGCATAATTCACATATGTTCACTATTCTGTGGCAACTTATTTATATTATGTGATATTTCTTTTGTAAGCTGTGTACATTTTGGGCCTTTTTTTAGAAAACAAAAAAAGTTCTGTCTACTGTCTATGGAATGCAAAAACTTTGGAGCTTAATATTTCAAAAGTGCTCAGAATGCAGATAGAACCTTATAATTCCAAGGCGGCGATATATACAGTAGTTAAAGATAATTTGGCATCACGTCAACTTGTCCTGAACCCCTTCGCTCCCAAATCCCCTCCCTATTTTGGCCAAGCCCAGCAACCCCTTCATCTGTGGCATGCAGGCAGACAAAACCTCTCAACATCACTTCCGGACCAGTAGACCTGCCTCCACCAATCTTCCTCCAGGCAAACTAACACGCACTGGGTATCAGGCTCCACCGGACGGACAGTAATCAGACATCATTTATGGCCATGAACAAAGGAGAGGTGTGAGCCAAAAACCAAACACTCTCAGAGAGAAAGACATGAAACAGACACATGGGACTGTGTGTGTGTATGTGTGATGTGGGTGGGTGTACTGGTATTCACTAGATGTAGAGGACCAAATGTCCCCACAAGTATAGTAATACCAGTCAATTTTGATCTTGTGGAGACATGTTTTGGGTGTCCATTAGGAAAACAGCTAAGAAATCATATATAATTAAATGTTTAGAAAATCTAAAAATGTTTTGTGTGAGGGGTAGGTTTAGGGTAAGGGGATAGAAAATACAGTTTACACAGTAAAAAAATAATAATAATACAATTTTAAAAAATAACATTACGCCAATGGAATATGCCCATAATGACAGGAATACCAGTGTGTGTGTGTGTGTGTGTGTGTGTGTGTGTGTGAGAGAGAGAGAGAGAGAGAGAGAAAGAGAGGTGCTCTAAGATAATGGACTAAATCTAATTATGTCAGTCAGTGACCACTTACCTCTGTCTATTGACAGTTCTTATTTTTACATGATCTTCATGACATTTTTCTAGTGTAGAGCTCAGATCTGTAACTCTCTTTTTCTATTCTTTTCTTGTTTTAATGCAAAAAGAAACTAAGATAAGATATGTATTTTTTTTTTCCTATGAGGTTTAATAATTCATGCATCAGAGGGTTAATTAATTGGTCCAGTGGGAAACTGAGAGCAAGTCGAGTCTCATGTTCAAGTCCTCCAAGCAAGTCAAACATGTTTGTCTTTATCTCAGGATTATAAGGATTTCCAAGATTATGAAAACACATCTGAATAATTTAAAAATCACATTTGATGTTCTTGATGAAACATCATCTTTGTATTCATGCTGGTTACATGTGGAAAAAATAAAATAAAATAAAATGTATACCTTTTTTAGAAATTGTTTTCTGTGGAAAACATTTCATATAATGGACTGATATGGTGCCCTGAGTTTGAACTTCCAAAATGCAGTTTAAATGTGGCTTCAAGCAATCCCAAATGTGGTTGTAAACAATCCCAGCCGAGGAAGAAAGTCTTATCTAGCATAATGATTGGTCATTTTCATAAAAAATAATACAATTTATATACTTTTTAATCTCAAATGCTTGTCTTGTCTTACTCTGCCTGAACTGTTTTTTTTCCGGTTCATGACAGTTAGGGTATGTCGAAAACGTCTCATCTCATGTTCTACCTCAACTAGAAAATCGTCCTATGTCGCTGTTTCACCTTTTTTGTTAAGGGCGTTTGATTTTCTTTGCATGTTCTTTGCATGTTTTTTTGTCTTTGGATGTCCAGTTCAATATCAGCTTCTCTTCTTAACTCCATCTCTTGCTGCTTCAGCAGTTTGTCTTGCTCAGCCTGTTTCTGCTGGACAAAAAAAGCCTCCATCTGTATGCACGCAAATATGGGTTAAATAAGGGTTAAGGTCAAATAAAGTTTAAAAAAAAAGTCACTTTGCAAAGACCGAGTCGGTACTTCTGCAGCGATGTAGGATGATTTTGAAATGATTTTTGAAGTTGAGAGAGAAAATACAAATGGAGTTTTTCGACATACCCTAACTGTCTTGAGGCAGAATACACAGAGTTCAGGGAGAGCAAGACAAGACAAGACAAGCATTTGAGATTAAAACATATTTAAATTGTATTTTTTTTAAATGAAAACAACCGATCGTTTCGCTTGATAAGACCCTCCATTTAGGTTGGGATTGTTTACAACCGCATTTGGGATCATTTGAAGCCACATTTAAACTGCATTTTGGAAGTTCAAAATCGGGGCACCATGATGAGTACATTATATGTGAATTTTCGTTTTGGAAGTGGGCTTTTTCTTGGCACTACTTGGCACAAGATGATTGGTTCATGTTGTATACGCAGCCAATGAGCTTGCTGTTTTACATTTAAATAGCTGGTTAGCATTCACTAGAGTTGTCATGATAGAAATATGGTGTAACCAAGCAAAAATACATATTTTTCTATATCGAATACACCTGAAATTACACATTTTAATTATTGTGTACA
>JAHKKF010533966.1:3403-16602 GCA_019740295.1 Labeo calbasu
ATAAATAAATGCTACTAACTCCAAGCTTTTGAATGGTATAGTGTATGTTACAAACAAAGCTTTTCTTTCTTTTCAAAGAATCCTGAAAAAAAATAAAAAAAAATAAAAAATAAATAATAATAATAATAATAATAATAATAATAATAATAATAATAATAATAATAATAATAATGTTTATAAACCCATCCCCAAAAGTACTACATTGAGCCATAAACAGTATTTTAATATAATATTTTTAAAATATAAAAAACTACTGCTCAAAAAGGTAAGATTGGGTCTGTCTAATGATTACCAAGGTTCCTTTTTTTTTTTTTTTTTTTTTTGATAAACCAGTATAATTGTAAAATATATTACAAGTTAAAATAGCTTTTATATTGTAATATATTTTAACATTTATTCCTGTGATGGCTAGGCTGAATTTTCAGCATCATTACTCCAGTTTTCAGTGTCACATGACTCTTCAGAAATAATTCTAATATGATGATTTGGTGTTCAAGAAACATTTCTTAATACTGCTTAATACTATGGAAACCATTTTTTTTCTGGAAGTTCAAAAGTACAGCATTCACTTAAAATTGTTTTTTGTACAACTTGACTTAACTGTCACTTTTTTCCATCCATGCTGCATAAGTGTTACATTTAAAATTAATTTTAAATTAATTAAAAAAAAAAAATTAAAAAAAAAAAAAAAAAAAATCACTAACCCAAAACTTTTAAACAGCAATGTAAATTATATTAACTAAAGTAGTTCACATTTTTGGTTACCCAAAAAAAAAAAAAAAAAAACACTCAACACCACTACACAATGTAATTTCTGACTGCACATTTTCCACTTAAGCTGTTAGACCCATGACAAACATTTTGTTCAGTTTGATGATTTATACACATTTCAGATTGAATCATGCATGCGACTCATAAGCAAAAGGTCAGATGATTAGGCTTGCAGTTCAACTTAATCAGCAGATGGCCATTGTTTACTTATTTGGCAAAAAAATTGCTTGAATGGTGCTCAGAGAGCATTCATTTTGGAGCTCATTTCTCCACAAACCATCGAGAAGAGGGAAGAGGAGACCCTGGTGTCATTGTGGGGGAAGGGGCAGACAAGAGGTGTCCTGAGTGATGTTATGGGAAGGAAAGAGATCCAGGGAAAATGGAAAGAGAGAGAGAGGGAGAGATGCAGGGGACTGAGGCTTCCCCTCTCGGCTACTATTGATTTTTCTCTGAGCTTCAGAGTGCATCAGCTTTATCTGTCCATTCCTGCTCCATCCTTCCCTCCTGCCTGAGCCCATCTATCCATCGTTAGCTTCTACTGTCACACGATTCCAGGGTCCTCTCTTGCTCTCCCCCTACACGCTACAAAAACAGGCATAGCCTTCTCCACATTATGAGGACAGAAAAAAACAACTCTGCCAACTCAAATTGAGTACTGACATTAACCTCCAGAAAACATTGACATTCATGCTCACACACAAGTTCCTCAGCTGAAGCACTTTGCATTACGAATTCAAAAAGGAGGACGAACAGACCGAGGAAAAAACAGCAAGGGAAAGAAAGGGTGACAGCATTAATGTTGCCTTTTTACTTTTAATATTAGCCGACAACAGTTTACAAATTGGGAAAATTATTTATTACGCTGCACTGGTGTAAATATAGATACTTTTTAAAAAATATGAATAGTTTTAAAAATAATTAATATTTTAAATATTTTTATATTTTTAGTTTATTGCAATTTTATTATTATTATTATTATTATTATTATTATTATTATTATTATTATTATTATTATTATTGAGGAAAGGAAGACATGGAGAGCTACACGTCCATCTTAAAACCCAGCAGCAAAATAAAAAATAAAATAAAAATAATTTAGTAGTAGTAGTAGTAGTAGTAGTAGTAGTAGTATAAAATATTATATTATATTATAAAATGTTATTATAAAAAGAACAGGTAGAGAGCTTTGATTATCTTAAAACCCAGCAGCAAAAATCGTTTTTTATTATTACTATTATTTATTATTACTATTGTTTAGTATTACTAATATTATTGCTATTATGATTGCTTTTATTTTTTTTTTTTCATTTTTTAATTTTTTATTAGGACAGATGGAGAGCTACACGTCCATCTCAAAACCCTGCAGCAAAAACAAAAAAAACAAAAAAAAAAAAAAGGAAGGAAGGTCAGAGTTGGAAAAGTTGAGCCAACAGAGCAAGCGAGAAAAAGCAAGAAAGGAAGTAAGAGGAGTTTAAATGAGCAAGTTCAAGAGTGTGACAGAACAGGAGTGAGACAGAGAGAGAGAGAGAGAAAGATTTGGCTAATGTTTCTCAGCTTGGTTCAGCTTTCCCTCTCACCCCTCTCAGTTCTCCAACACACAAAGAAAGGGACGCCAGAAAGACGCACACATCCACTCCCTCTCTTTCTCTCGCTCTCCAATATGCAGTCTACCTCTCTCGACCTCCCAACAAATCTTCCACAGGCCACTTAAACACGCTTTGCTCTGGTCGGTCTCTTTCCACTCTCTCTCTCTTCTTCAGACGTGCATACAGAGACGGCTGAAGCTTGTCTGACAGTGATAAAACCGGTATTATAAGCCCCCAATCTGATCCTCCGCACCAAGCTTCTCGGTTAACCCGGGAAAAGATAGCATCTAGCAAATTTAACTCTATGGCCAGCTCAAATCCCATTTACAGTAATAGGCTCTACAGAGTGACGCTGGGCTGAGACTAAAGTGGAGATTGGTCTTGGTAAAGACTGACGTCAGACGTGAGATTTACACAGAGACGAGAGGTCAATGCGGTTTGAGGAAAGCCACACTTATGCTTTGGTCTCCAACAAATACAAAGACCGGAGCACAGGATAGAGCTCTCATAAAGACAGACACAGGAATGGAGTGCACCACAATGCCGTTTGCTCCCGAGTGGATTCAGCTTTGATGAACGCTGGGCAAATCGAGCATGGAGTCGAGTCCTTTTTTAAACCTATTCAGTAATGACAATGGATCAAGAGTTGGGTTTGACTTTATTTACAGAAAACTGACGCATATACCGAAGAGCACAAGAACTTCTGATGTTACTTCCCTTTAAAAAACGACTTCTCAAAGCTTTGAAGAAACCTTAAAATGGGTGCACAAAAAGAAAAATAATTAAACTGCAGTTAATGAGCATCTGCTTACTGGCCATAAGAATATGCTGCGTAAGAGGAAACACTCGTTGATCATTGGCAAACGTCAGTACAGTTAAGCTCCACAGTTTAGGACAACACTAGTTGATTACATCCTTAAGTTTTCTGACCCTATATAGACAACAATGCAATTCAAACACTTTGTTGCCCAGAAATGTAGTAAGGACATCGTTAAAATAGTCCACGTGACATCAGTGGTTCAACCGGAATGTTATGAAGCTACAAGAATACTTTTTGTGCGCAAAGAAAACAAAAATAACGACTTTAAGAATTTCCTTGAACTTGTCAGTCGCGTTGCCGTCTACACAGGGTCAGAAAGCTCTTGGATTTCATCAAAAATACCTTAATTTGTGTTCCAAAGATGAACAAAGGTCTAACAGGTTTGGAACGACATGAGGGCGAGTAATTAATGACAGAATTTTCATTTTTGGATGAACTATCCCTTAAATATTCTCATGATTGCAACAATGACATTTCTAAATAACCCATTTCTGCGGTTTATAGTCATAAACCATCTGGGTGGACAAGAAAGGGAGTTTATGCAAAGTGCATTAAACTTAATTCAAAAAGGCAAGGGAAATTCTAACTTTATTAAATAATTGTTAACAGAATAGGTGAAGATGAAACCAGAATTACTGAATAGCTAAGATTCTCATCTCTACCATAACCAACTACAGGTTTGCTGACTGTTCAGTTAACACAGGCCTGCCGGTCGATACTCGCGTCCAGATACAAAGTGGCGAGTAGAGCCCTTAAAACGGAACTGTTGGAGAGGTTGCCTGGAGACAGACAAAAGCAGCCAAAACAAACAGACTCTTTTGTTATGAAAATGGAGTGTGAGAATAAGTTTTTCAGACACAGTAACACAATAAGAGCGTGTATGAGAGCGTTACGGCCCTGAACGCCACATACGTGGATGAGATTGAGTCATTTATCTTAGCCAACCTCATGGTTTCCCTCAATAACCATCTCACTACGTATGCAATCAGGAAATGTAACTCCATGTCCATCTGTGGCTCAATGCCTCAGACACTACTGATTGCATGAATGGACAGCAGTAGTATTCATTCACGCAAAAGACTGTGCTATATTATTAATATAGTCACTGCTGAAGGGCATTGTTGGCAGCGACGTAACAGCTGTGAACAGTTTTTATTTTTACAGTTTGTGCAATAGTTTGTCTTTTGACAAACAAGCATCCCTTTAGTGCTATCAGTTATACACTACTGTTTAAACGGTTGGGATCAGTGCTCTTATTTTTGGAAAGAAATTCATATTATTATTCAGCAAGGATGCATCAAACTGATCAAAAATGACAGCAACAGATTTTAATTTAAAATAATGATGTTCTTTTTGGAACTTCTACTCAATTCTGAAATAAACAAAAAAAAATTTCCACAAAAATACTGAACAGCACAGCTGTTTTCGACATTGATAAGAAATTTTTCATGAGCACCAAATCAGCATATTACAATGATTTCTGCAGGGTCATGAGATGCAAAGACTGAAATAACAGCTGCTTTGGCATCACAGGAATATATTGCATTTTAAAATGTTATTGTTACACTATTTCACAATATTAATTTAACTATTTTTGATCAACTAAATGCTGCCTAGGTCAGAAAAAAAACAAAAACAAAAAAAAAAAAAAAAAAAAACACTTTTCAAAATTATTTAAAAATATAATAATAATAATAATTATTAAATGACACGTATCAAACTATTACGGACCAAAACAAATCCTAAACAAATTGTCCAACGATGTGAAATATGTTGTGCACAGTAAGTAAAAATAAAAAAGTTCAGGTCACGAAGTTCAATCAAGACAACATTATGACTGAGTTATTTGTATAAACCACTAGTCAAAAGTTTTCAAACAGTAAGATTTGTAATGTTTTGTAAAGAAGTCTCTTCTGCTCACCGAGCCTGCATTCATTTGATCCAAACTACAGCAAAAACAGTAAAATTTTTAAATATATTTACCATTTAAAATAACTTTTCTATTTGAATATATTTAAAAATTGAATTTATTCCTGTGATTTTAAAGCTGAATTTTTAGCATCGTCACTCGAGTCACATGATCCTTCAGAAATCGCTCTAATATTCTGATTTGCTGCTCAAAAAAAAAAAAATTTATACTGACTCTAAGCTTTTGAATGGTTTTGTGTATAATGTTACATACACTTTATTTCAGATAAATGCTGATCTTTGGATCTTTCTATACATCAAAGAATCTTGAGAAAAAAAGTACTGTTTTAAATATTGATAATTATGATAATGATAATGATAATACTAATAGCAAATCAGCATATTAGAATGATTTCTGATGGATCATGTGGCATTGAAGACCGGAGTAATGATGCTGAAAATTTAGCTTTGATCACAGAAATAAATTACATTTTAAAATATATTCAAACAGAAAGCAGTTATTTTAAATAGTAAAAATAGGCTTGGCCAGCAAAAGAGAATTCTTAAAAAAAATTAAAAATTTTACAGTTCAAAAACATTTGACTGGTAGTGCACATGCAAACATATTGTTACTTTTTTTTGTAATATTACCAATAAAAGCATTTATTAAAGCTTACTGTTCTCTATAAAAGGATTACCACAGCAATACATAAAACGAACGCACACATTTTCTTTAAAGTGCATTTTCAAATTCAATTACTGACATATTTCTGCAGAAAGATACAGTCCTTGACATGTCAACTAAGACACTAATGTATTTTCATGCAACTGGAACCCTGCATTGACCAATCAGCAATTAGGATCTGTTTTATAAAATCTAGTTGAGTTTAGACTTCAGGAAAATAAGTGAATGCTCTAACACACTTACTCACATACAAAACGCTTGGCTTTCTGACAGCTGGCTGTCTGTACGGCATAAATCCAGCCAAATTCCAGCTGAATTCACACCCATATTTCATAGGAGTGATAAAACATGCTTCTTACTGCTGTGGTGAGGACATACTCTATGCGTGTGTGTGTAGATTCACACGCAGCGTCATATAAAGGCTAATATCATAAATTACAGTCTAAAAAAGGTTTATAATACTCAATCACATGATTTATTGCAACTGCAAACCCATCCTCTTTCTTTCTCCACCTTCATCCTTTTCTCTTTCAACACACCTGGCACCTGTAAGCACTTCTGAGCGTCTGTTCTGCTTTTTTGTCTGCTCTCACTTCTCTCTGAAGATGGTGCCAGGTCAGCGCAGTAGAGGAGAAAACCTCCAGCCTTTCCTTTTAACACTCGTCCCTGTTCCTCTGTTCCTGTGCTGAAAGGAAATGGCCGTGCTTTCTGAATGGTTTATTGAGAGGTAGGGATGAGGGCTTGTGCTAATGCTCAAACTGCGCTACTGGTTTAAATAATGATCAGGAGCGTAGTCCAATTAAAACAGCTTACTGACACTACAAAGCCCAGCGCTCATCTCCCGCGCTGCACCTTGCCTGCTGAACAGCCCGCTGCGCGCATGTACGTGTGTGTGCGCGAGAGACGCGGACCTACTCAAGGTGAAAACTGAAGAGTCCTTCAGGGACACCGGCTTGATTTTGAGCACGCAGCAACAGTTGTCTTCATGTTAAGTGGAGTTCTGCAACGTCCTGATTTGGGCCCAAGTGTCTCATAGAGCTGAGTGCGCTAAAATAGACGCTGTTGTTCTGCTACAGATCGGACTGCCAGACTAAACCCGGGAATAGACGCACAAAACAACCCACGCTAGCTCTGGGGACCAGCTGGGCCCTTATAATACAAGCTTGCCCATCCTTAAACGAGAGTCATGAAGCCGGATAAACAAGGCTCGACCATTTCAAGTGCGTCCTTTAAATTAGTACGAGTTGAGACACTAAGATTACATCTAGCTCTAAAACACTATGACACTCTCTTCAACTTTACAGCCCTACTGGCAGATTCCCACGACCAATACGAACATCAATAGCTCAAATGAAGCACAGCCACTATGGCAAAGCAATTACATTAAATGACAAAATATGCCAAAATAAAAACCTAGACAAGAACAACTTGCAGTCCATTCACACCCTCTACATGTTGAAAAGACAGATTTTACTGTAATAAACTGCTTTAATTTTAAAAGATTGGACTAATTTGAATCACCACTTAAAAGACTGCCAGTCTTTTTTCAACTTTTGCCGTCTTTGCTGTTTTATGTGTTTAGTGTGTATGTGTGTACAATTACGTGTTATCCTATTCATTTGATGCATTCTCTCTTTAGTTTGCATCGTTCATGCTTACAAACTAATAGCATTTGAACTGATTCGAGTTGATAAGTAATAGGCATGTTAATAAGTTGATGGACCACTGGAGACAAAACCTGTGGGTGAGCAGTCCCATAGTGACTTAGTTCCTGTTTTAAAGCAAACAAACTACAGAACTGAAAACGCCCTAATACACAGATTATGTTTTTGCCAAGATTAATTTTCCTACCTGCTTGAAAAGATTGAGTCAGATGCTGTGTTATGACTCTGTCACCTCACATCACACATTTTTTTTTTTAAGTTTTCCCTCCCATTTGTGTTATTTACTACATGTACAATTAGTTCTGCCAAATCATTAAAAGGGTTCAAATAAAAACTCCATTAAAAATATAACTATACAACTGTTATACAAGCAATGTTGGGGAGTAACTAGTTACATGTAACAGAGTTACGTAATTACAAAATAAATGTAACTAATCTGTTACAGTTACTGAGAAAAACAAATGTAATTTATTAAAGTTTAAATTTAATATAAAATTAAATTACAGTTACTTATGAAAATGTAGATAATTACAAAGAGGGATAAATATGAGTACTACTTGTATTAGGATTTACTATTTCTTATGATTTTAAATCTGTATTTAACCTCAGAATTATCTCAAAGTACAACAAGGAACTAATGTCTGATTTTGTGGTGGCTGTGCTTTAAAATTAAATTAATTATAATTTTATTATAAGAGTTGAAGGATTTTAAAAGTTGGTTTGATTGCTTCTATTGCCCTCATTTGTGAATCCCTCTGGATAAAAGTGTCTGCTAAAAGCTTAAATGTAATCAAATGTAATCAGTTACATTACTTTAATAAAGTAATTAAAATAGTTACTCTACTTATTACATTTTAAATGTAAATGTAATCTGTAACTAGGGCTGGCAAAAAAAAAAAAAAAAGGGCGACTTTTTCAGAACGTTTGACCAATTCTCGTTTTTTTACGATTTTTAACTAATTAACTTGAAAATGTAACTACAACATGATTTAAGTAACTTTTACTTTATTAACCCTCTAGTTAAAGAAAATTCTATCCAAGTGTACCACACATGAAGTTGTCAACAGTGTAAAGGTTAAACAAATCACTTGTTAAATATTTTTGCAGAAAAAAAAAAAAATGCATGAAATACAACTACATCTTGTACAAACTTATCTTATACATACGTTAAGAAATAATATGAGAAGAAAAAAAAAAAAAAGTACAGGCAATTCAAATTCTAAATAACTGAAGCTATAACACCAGTAGACTACTGTTAACTATAAATGTTCTGTAAAACAATGAACAGCAGCTTTTAGCCTGTCACAATGATGCAAACATGAAATATTAGACATACAGTAGTAGTTCTTCACAGGTTTTTTATTTGATTGCGCTGCTTTTCCATTGCTTTTCTACGTAAACATGGATGCGTTTGACTGTTGCGCCCGCGTCTCTTACACCATCTCATGTATAAAACGGCATCCTAAAAACACAGCGCACAAGTTAAAAGAAGTTCACTCCCATCTTCTTTCATGTTTTTCTTATTCCATTGCCTATGTCACATCTTTGTCAACACAAAAGTGCATTCTGTGTGAATGACGCCTAGTGATATGAGCACGTCACACGACATGCGGTTGGATCATTCTTTTCTCTTTACTGTTATCAAGTGTCTAATTCTAACGTTTGGTAACATTTCTAATTAACATCGTGATTCCTTGATTTCTAAAAAAAATTAAATTGTGGCAAAACAAATTCAAAGTAATCGATAAAATCGCCCAGCCCTATTTGTAACCCATTACATTTCCAAAGTAACCTTCCCAACACTGCATACAAGTATCCGTGTGTCATATCACACTATTTATGAAGCTCAGACTACAATTTGAGGACTTTTAAATTTTCTACACTGATTTCAGCGGAAAATCTTAAGAACATGGTGGTATGGATTGCAACGTAATAAAATGTGTTAAACACAGACGATAATATTACTCACTTAAACTCTTAATAATGAAGGTTCTTTAATGTTTCCATGAAGAACCTTTTCCTACCCGATCTCATGACGAAAAACGTACCTGTGGGAACTTTTTTGCAAGACGTGAAATACGTACCAGTAAGTGCATATCACTGCAGTTTTCAACAGAAATGAACACTAAAGGCGGTAAAACAGAAAGCACTTGTAATCGTTACAGTTATGAATACAGCTCCATATGTTTTACTTTCCAGATGTAACAAGCTTGCTCGTTAGCCGGCACGGAACTGGACTTAAGATGCAGAATCATTGGGTACGAATCTTGTTAAAAATATGACTCACGATGAAAGAGCTGAAAGATGAGAGATCGAAAAACAAGCAAAACAGCATCACATTCATTTTTGTTCATACTATCGTGTATGCTATTTTAAAACGTCACAGATCATTAGAGTCGTAGCACTACTCAATGGACATTGCAAGTCAGAACTGCGGTGACACCTACAAAACCAGCTTCACAAACTGCACATTCATCTGTGAAAAAAAAAAATAAACGATCACTTTCAGTGCCACTCACTGAACATTTCACATCGAAGAGGTCACGGAACGTACACAGCAGCACGTATTTTGCGTCTTGTGAAAAAGTTCCAACAGGTATGTTTTCATCATGAGATCAGGTTGACCTTTTTACTGCATAAAGATTATTTAGAATGGAAAAGAGTGGTTCTTTTAAGAACTGTTCACTGAAAGGCTCTTTAGGGAACCCAAAAATGGTACTTTTATGGCATTGCTGAATTACCCTTTCAAACCTTTATTTCAAAGAGTGTAGCTGACATCACTATCAAATTTGCCAAAATATTTAATAAACAAATGCACAAGGGGTGGGAGCTCCGACAGAATTTTATGAATGACAGACGCTCCAACACTGTGGAAGCCAAACTGTGTGTGCCTGCTCTTCATCATTAGAAAATAGGACACATTAAACTTCGATCGAAAGAGGTGGAAAGAACAGTTTCAGTGCCTTAATCCATTTGGTCACCTCTAACATATACTCTGTACATTTCTGTTAAGAGTCAGCAGAACTGAGCTCGGTCTGGACCGGCCCCAGGGGGGATTCTACACCCTTCAAATGATCTTGAACTGTCCACATGTACACACATACACACACACACACACACACACACGAGTGCATGCTCACACACAGACACTCGCGAGCGGAGGGGCTGCATGCGCACAAGCCCACCAGAAATCCGTTTCTCTATTGATTTTATGGGACCTGATAGCCCTTTTTCTCCCTCTCCTCTCAGCGCTGAGAATAATAGCGAACACCTACAGCAGAATAAGCCTCAGGAGGTCTAACACGGTTCCTCCCTCTATGCACACATGTGCATTTACAGGCAAATATGAGTTCGATGAGAGGATGAAATATGCAGGAGGGTAAATGGACAGGGAAAGTCAGTGTGAGAAAATGAAAGGGGGATCGGGTGGACAAAAGAGATAAAGGGATGAGGAATGAGAGCGGGAGAGGCAGAGAGAGAGCGCTTCTGTATTGAGAGCAGATGGTGTTGAACTCAGGGGATTTCAGTGTGCCGAGCTTCTCTCATTATCAAAGCGGCCTATCTGATCTCAGTCAATATCACACACACACGCACACACACATACATACATACATACACCGCTACTGTATATCCCACTAGTCAATATCACATATACACACTCAGGTAAAGTACCTCTGATTATCCATCCAGTCAATATCACTTGCTCACACCTAGATGCTTTCGCGTATCAGGACAAATCATAGGACAGAAAGAGAGCAAAGACTTGCTTAATGACAAAAGCTCACACACACTCTAGTCTAGTTGGTGCAGTGGCGGCAGCAGGCAGGCAAAGCAGGTTGCTTGACGCTCACTCCATCAGACAGGTATTTCCAGTCTGGGCTTTTTAGTAAAAAGTGTGTGTGTAGCGCAGCTCGGCCACAAAAAAGCAACTGCCAGTAGGCAAACACACCTGAGCTTAAAGCACAACACCTGAGATATTACAATCCACCCCCTTTACACATACATGGTCATACAGGTCCCGCACTCTTTTTTTTCCCAATTTATTTATTTCACATGTGTTACGTAAAGCCTCGCTCCAGTATACGAGCACTAGCTACATTAACTCTAGGTGTGTGAACACATGGCCACATGTGCATTTGGTCCCACCAGCTTGCTGTCTATGGCAAAAAGGAAGTGCTGGGGCTGATTAAGCCCATCATGTGGCAGGAAATAAGGATGCCAGAGGCTTAAACACTTTATATTTTGGAATTTCCATTCAGCTATACTGAAATTGTAAAGCACCATGATGCCGTTAGACAGACGGTGCGATCGGGTCAATTATTAACTTAAACCCTAAAGTCAGTGGGAACAATTGTCCCATACTGTGGGGGAAAGCACAGTGCTATTTTGGATCAGCGAATAACAGCATTAAGCACCCAAAACAGGGAAGAATAGTCACAGCTTTTGTAACTGAATGAATGCAAGTCTGTCCACTTGCACGTATGCATCACCGTCTAGTACGAAACAGCATCTTGTCAAACCATGAGGTGCTAAAACCCATTGTATACTTCAGTCATCCTTGTTCTACAATGGTATACACAATGTCATTTTCATCATCAGTAGTGCCTGCGTACAACAGCGCATCTGTGAGGAGAATTTTGAGACATAACGAGTCTACTAGGTGGTATGACGCATGTGTCGAACTCATCCGTTCATGCTCATCCATGGTTGAGTATACTTTGAAAGCTGCGCCAACACAGCTCTGTGCAAAACAGAGCGGACTGTGGAAAAAGAAGTATCATAGGAATGCTTGGTGTGGTGCTCATCAGAACTTGCGCAAATGCTAAAGAAGAAATGAGAATTGCAATTTAGCACTGTGACTATATTCTGTAAATATTCTGAATACACCACAAATGTGACCCTGGACCACAAAACCAGTCTTAAGTAGCACGGGTATATTTGTAGCAATAGTCAACAATACATTGTATGGGTCAAAATGATAGATTTTTCTTTTAAGTAAAGATCATGTTTAAGACATTTTGTAAATAATATATCAAAAACTTTTTTTGAGTTTTGAGTAGTAATATGCCTTGCTAAGAACTTAATTTGGACAACTTTAAAGGCGATTTTCCCTCAGATTCCAGATTTTCAAATAGCTGTATCTCGGCCAAATATTGTCCTATCTGCCCCCTTAAAATTGACCCTTATGACTGGTTTTGTGGTCCAGGGTCACAAATATAGTGTTAAATCAGTCCAACACTATTTTAAATGACAATAAACAAACTACAATAAATGGATGGGGATGAGCCTAAAGCTGTCTTCACCCCTATCCTGTCAGACGTAGTCTGTAATACAACTATACTCAGGCCATATATCCTTGTTTCAAAGTGTTAAAATCTCAACACAGTAAGAAAATTCTTGTTTTTCTTAAAAATCTAAGTTGAAATGAGATCCACAACCCAAATTAAACTGGTGGTTTAAGGCTGTCTTACCTGCTCCCGAGTTTCTGTGCGTTCCAGGCCCTGTGTGTCTGTGGGCGCCTGGGGAAAGCATGTTCCCGGAGGGGCGCAGGTTTTCCGTGTGTCCATGAGCTCCGAGCTGCTGTTGATGGTGATGGTGGTGGTGGCTTATTCCTCCAGCTGGACTTAGCGCACCGCCGCCACTCCCAGCATTACCGTTCGAGTTAGATAATCCACCGTGGTAAAATCCAGACCGCGAGCGTGATCGAGTCCTGGGGGGCTCCATAGTCACAGGATGGGGGTGATGATGATGGTGGTGGTGGTGGA
>JAHKKF010533972.1:3621-21393 GCA_019740295.1 Labeo calbasu
GATAGATAGATAGATAGATAGATAGATAGATAGATAGATAGATAGATAGATAGATAGATAGATAGATAGATAGATAGATAGATAGATAGAACGATAAATAATGCAGATAGAATGACAGATCGATAGATCCAAATATATCACATATATAAAGAGCTAGACAGATGGACAGATGGGAAACAGAGACAGACAGATAAACATACAGATCATACAGACAGACAGCAAACCCAGCAGTACACACACCTGTTGATGACGTGCAGTTTTCAGTAGTTAGCAGCTCTCAGTTCAGTGTTAGATTCCGTATTCTCTGTCGGCCTTCCAGGCCCGCTCTCTTCCTCCCATCACCTCTACCACAGCACACTACAAAAAGACAAAGACAAAAAAAGAAAGTGAGAAAGAGAGCGAGAGAGAGAGAGAGAGGAGGCCAAGGGATTGGAGCTCTGAAGCAATTAAAGCACTTCCATTTTGTGATTGAGTTTCCATTGTTAGGAAACCAAATCGCTCTCTCGCAGAACGCCGGTCACCTGCTGAATGTCAAGAGACATAAACATGGAGAGAGAACGGGTGTTTCGCGAAAGCTCCATCATTTGTTCAGCCCGAGGAGTGTGTTTTGCTGCTGACAGGAATAAATGAAGAGTTTGATGGACGGTTTGCACAAACAGAGATGATTGAAGTACACTAGAGAAGCCGGCTTTATCTAACAGTGATGATTTATTCAGTAAAGTCAGTGTAATGTGAGCGTGTAATCCAGGTCTCCACATGCTCTCAGGTTTCTGTATCCTATTCAGGAAACCCTAATGACTCTCCCCTGCCAAACAACCGCTTAAAGCTTCATGCCCATCACTGCTGTTCAAACTTAAGATGTTGACAGTGAAAGTGAATCATTCACTGGCTGCACAAAGACTTGGAGGTTACGGCTATGCACGCAATTAATTATTTATTTGGACATGCATATAATGATATGAATGCTGAGGTTATTTTATTGATGTTATGAAGTCAAAATGTGAAACTCGCACTATGGGCCTCCGAAGCCTCAGGCCGTGGCGCTCAAGGCTCCAGGGCTTCTCAGGTGAATGCAGTGCAAGGTTACAGTGAAAATGCATGAACAGGGACGCAAGTGAATTCCATTAACATACATGCAATTTCTATCCATTAATCAAAACTGCAGAGAATCAACAGCCCTGAAAAGCTGGCATCAATTAATCCCAACCTCCTCTCCCACGACGCACATTGAGCTGTCAAAATCGCATCTATTTTATTTTGCCCGGATTCCAATTAAAGCATCACATGATATCTACAACCAACACAATCGCCACATGAGCAAATCAAGCTGCTAAAAACATCTCACTCGTTTCCAAGGAGTTAATGCATGCGGGATAATAGTATCACTATGAATATATTCACAGATTATGATTCACAAATGCATAAACTAATTCATATTATTACAATTCACAAATATACTACTCACTGATGCTTATTCACAAAAATATAATTAACAAAATCAAAACATCATGTACAAACACACAGTTCACACATTTTAAAAATGAATAAAAATACACAAAAAAATACTATTTACATGTGTTAACTAATGCACATTCAAAAACATGATTCACAATTTACAAACTGTGATTCAATTTATGAATGCACAACAGATTCATAAATGCACAATCTAATTTAATATAAAATTATATGATTCAAAAATGGCCACAAAAATACTATTCACATGTTACCTAATGCACATTCACAAAATATGATTCACAAATACACAGTTCACATTTTTAAAATGTAGGAACTGATTATGAATCATACTACTTTACATTCAAATTTTAAGATTCATAAATGCACAAAAAATACTGTTTACATATGTTACCTAATGCATATTCACAAAATATGACAATTTTAATTGTTTTAACATTTAAGAGTGGATTATGATTCAATTTATGAATGCAAAATAGATTCATAAATGCATAATGTAATTTAAAATGATTTTTTTTTTTTACAAATGCCCATAAAATATTATTCACATTACCGCATGCACATTCAAAAAATATGACTCACAAACGCAAAAGCACAAAGTTCACACATTTTTTCTGTGAATGTGCATTAGGTAACATATGTAAATAGTATTTTTTGTGTATTTATGAATCCTAAAATGTGAATGTAAAGTAGCTTATGATTCATGATCAGAACTGATTATTAAATCTGCATTTGCAAATCACCATATATATTGATGTTATGGTTATGTTTATGTTTATGCATGGATTGATTGACAGAATTTGATTTTAATTTCACAGTTGTAATATATAATAATATATATTTCCCCAAACTGTGTGCATCCCTACAAAAAAAAAAAGGCAAAAAATAAATAAATAAATGAAAATAAGAAAATAAAGTGAGATGTTATCCAGCATAGCTACATTCAACATATGACTAACGTTGCGTCAGGCTGCACCTCTTCTGTGATGTGTCATTCACTTCACACATAATTAACAACAAAATCAAATGCGATACCTTTATGATGCCATCTTTCATTGCAACCGGTTCAAACCTGGGCACAATCAAAAGCATTATCTTCGATGACATTAGAGTAATTTAAGTATTTGGAGAATGTGTGAATATAATCATTTTGGGAGTAGTCTGATCCCACAGCAGCCCACCTCAGGAGAGCTCATCTGAGCTAATAAACATCACTTACGTTGAAGAGAGCTCTCCCTTTTCATTTAGCATGCACAAGATGCAGCTGCGCCTTTAGCGCAAACAGTGAAACTGTGAGTGAATGAACTGGGGAACACAGAGACTAGAGGCCATGATCTGAATACATACTAGTAAATACTGCCAACTATTCATTTTTAAATAGACAATCAACATAACACTACCAAAAAATGCAACAAGTGAACTGTAATTTGTTTTCTGTTAATGGAATGCTTTATGTCAAATTGAGTAGCTCTTTTTAATAGAGAACGAGTATAAGATAAATAAATTTAATGAAATCAATAAAATGCAATTAAAAATGGTAGACACAAAATCTAATGTAATGTTTTATACAATTCAGAATTTTACGTCATACTTTAGTCATCACTTTTCACTTTACTTTCATTCTCTTGCGTCATTTTATTTTTTATTTTTGTTAAAAACATTTTTTCATTTGCAGTTTTTGTCCTCGTTATCATTTCCACTAACAAAAATCTTGCAGTACAAACATGTGAATCTTCAGATGTTATTATTCAACTACTGTCACATGACCTCACGTGCGTGCACGATTAAAGTTGTGATAAAACGGAAGTAACAACAGATCGTTTATTCTACATTGTGGTGTACATCCCACTGAAACAAATTATTGAAAAAGATAAATTACAGAAAATAAAATAAACAAATAAATTTTTAATGTTTTTAAAAGAAGTCTCTTCATCACACCAAGCTTGTATTTATTTGATCCAAAGTACAGCAAAAAGAGTAACATTTTGACATTTTTTTGCTATTTTAAAAAAAAGAGTTTTCTATTTGTTTACATTTTAAAATGTAATTTATTCCTATGATTCCAAAGCTGAATTTTTAGCATTCTAATATTCTGATTTGCTGCTCAAAAACATTTATACTCACTCCAAGATAGGGCTGGGCGATATGGGCAAAAAAAAAATTATGATAATTTTTTTCATATCAGTCGATATCAATAATTATCACGATAAATGTCAAATCTTTATTTCTTTCAAGTTTAAAGTCTGATTTTTGCTCCACAGTGGAAGTTGTAGAAACCAGACCATTAATGTTCTAAATAAATCCAAATAAAAAAATTCATTTCTACATGTTCTAATGAGTTATATTGTTTCAAATCAAGAAACAGATTTGGGTTGTCTGATAATGATAATAATAATAATAATAATATCACTTTTTTGTCTCTTAGAAAAGCACATTTGATAATAGCTTGAGGATGCAGAGGTAAATTTGTGTTAAACCAGTAACAATTCAGTAAAAAAAATTTAGCAACCTTAGTTTTATATGGTTAAATTTTAACCATATAAATTTTAAATACATTTTAAATCATGATAAACACAGTTAAAACCACACATAATGGTACCTCAATACCATGGTAAAAATATAACTACATGGTTTTATAGGTAGCCTACTTGTATGAAAAACGGTAGTCTAAAAACATTCAGTATAAATGCACACATGCTATAGCTTAATCACAAATACATACATACTATAATTACATACCATTACTCCTGTAATAAAATTCAGTGTGAATATCCCACATTGCTGCCACAATGCCATGGTGCAGTGAGTGTTACTACAGTAAATCCATGGTAAATGATGGTGATATGTAGATTGAAAAGCCTCCTGCTGTCTCGTTGCACACAGCGTCATTTGTGTTCATCGCTGAATTCAAGTGTTTCACACTGGATCTCACAGCGCTGTTTAGTGCTCGCGTGACAGAGCCGTTCACATATCGCGTCTTTTGCGCGCTCAAGTTCATTATTTCACATGTAGGCGTGCGGCAGTTTGAACTAGGTTTTTCCAGAAAAAATAAATCGGCGTCAAGAAAATAAATGCATCTCCTCTAGTGAGTTCGCGCAGCACAACAGTTTGAACTTTGGTCTGAGAAGATAAACGGTCCGTGTGGTGCGATTCAAATGAGTCGCGCTGTTTCGTTCCGCTTTTGGCACATAAAAATTATATCGAACATTTATCGAACTCTTTATATAATTTTATCGATTAAAGATCGATAATTTTATCGATAATTATCGTTATCAAATTATCACCCAGCCCTACTCCAGGCTTTTGAATGGTATAGTGTACAATCTTACAATTTTTTTCCAGAAAAATGCTGATCTTTGGATTTTTCTATTCATCAAAGAATCCTGAAAAAGAAATGTACTCAACTGTTTTAAATATTGATAGTAATAAAAAATGTTTCTTGTACAGCAAATCAGCATATCAGAATGATTTCTGAAGGATCATGTGACACTGAAGACCGGAGTAATGATGCTAAATATTCAGCTTTGATCACAGAAATAAATTACATTTTAAAATATTTTCAAATAGAAAGCAGCTATTTTAAACAGTAAAAATATTTCACAATATTACTGCTTTTGCCATATTTTTGATCAAATAAATGCAGGCTTTAAAAAACATTACAAATCTTACTGTTCAAAAACTGTTGACTGGTAGTGTATGCATGAATGAATCATTCACAATAAGATTATTAAGATGCATTCAGGAAAAAAAAAGAAAGAAAAAATCCATTTAATCCATTTAATTGCTCAAAAGAAAAGTAAGAGTATTGGTACACCATTCCAAATATAGCCATGATGACATCAATTCAGAGCCATTGACAAGTTCAGAGACCAGCAGGTGGCGTAACAAATCATCCGCAGAGCTTCATTGACAAAGCTTTTTACTTAGTGAAACCATAAAACCTGTTATAGCTCCCATTAAAATAAAGCTACACCATAAAGCACTCACAGTTAAGCTACTGACATGTCCCATAAATTCTATACTAACAGTTAAGATGCATGTCAGAAACAAGAGTCTCCAGTGTCACTGCTGGTGATTCTAGTCAGGGACACACGTGAGCGCTGGCAGCACTGTTGCTAGGCATTACCTTGGCTGGCACAGGTGCGCTTTCGTACTGTAGGTATTATTTTTAGCCTCGGTGAAATCAAAGGAGAGACACTTTTTGCACGCTCAAGGTCCCAAGCAGATTAAGTATGCCAGCCTGAATGTCAATTTTAAACAAAGGTAATTGGAGAGCGATGCAGTCGACCGTGGCCATCCGCACAAGTGCGGCTATACTGTTCTTTTCAGTTCAACAGATGAATCGTGAAATGAAAGGTTAAAAAGCTTAAAAACGGGCTGTAAACATGCTACATGCTGGAAACTTAATTATGCGGTATCACACAGAAAGTGAATTTCATTTTTAACGAGGCTGATTTGCATAAAATAATTGGGGACAATGTCCACTAGTGTTTAATGAAATTTAGAGAACATTTAATTCTCAGATTGGATGAGTGACAAGTCGTGGTAATGGCTATAAATACACATCTGTAGATGCACATTCTATATTAATGAGCAAAACTGTGACATTGCTTGGCAACTGTAACAACCTACAGTTAGACTAATGAATTTTGGCAGAATAATTGTTTATTCTGATTATTAATACATTTTATTATTTATTAATAGTTATTTCTAGGACAAGCATTTTTATTACTACTGTAAAAACCAGAGACTTTCACGCCAATAACAATAACTACAGCAATTACTATACCATAAATTTCAATAATCTTTCCAGTTCTATGAGAAGAGCACACACTTATGCATTTAGCAGATGCATTTATTCTAAAAAGACTTACAATTATAACCAATAACGACACAGAGAAACATCATAGGAACCACTTCTTCAGAAAATCTGCTGTTAAACAAAAAATATGTTGGAATATTGCAGATTGACAGCTTTAACAAAAGCATATACCATCTATTAACAACCTTGTAGCTCACAGTGGGTCTGCCATTAAAAGGATCACAAGTTATGGTTAAAAGTCTATTCCTGTATAGAGAAAATGAAATAAATTTTAACTTCCAGAACCCTGTTGCACTCTATAAGCACTTAGAAATATCCTAGCAACGGCATTCCATTCAAACTTTTTTTAAAAAAGCCTTGAGAAACTGAGTAAGACACGACAACACAGTGAAAAAAGCAAAAGAAATGAAAAAAAATGGGTTTTACAATGCATTGTGGGACTTTTTAGAGACAATTTTCACAATACAGCCCAATAAATTAAGCTATATTGAGACACACCTTCAGCAACAGTATAACAACAACCTGGCAATCACCCTAGTTAGGGCTGTTAAATGATTAATCGCGATGATTCGCATCCAAAATGAAAGTTTGTTTAAATACTGTATGTGTGTTTACTGTGTATATTTATTATGTATATATAAATACTCACACATACATGTATATATTATGGAAAAAATGTTAGATTTATATTTAAATATTTATAGTAACATATAATCTAAATTATATGCGAGTATAAACATATATATATATATATATATATATATATATATATATATATTATATATATATATATATATATACATGTGTAAGTGTTATACACATAGTATGTAAACAAAAACGTTCATTTTGGATGCAATTAATCTATTTCTGATAACAAATACTACATCAAATACAAATACTATGTGAAGACATGGGGTTTAATCTTTGCTATTTTTAAGCAGAGAAGAACATTTACAAAGTAAATGTCAATGTCTTTAAAACCCTGAAATAATGTGATACAATTTGCATAATTTTGTCCAGTAGCCTTTCAAAATGAGGCATGTCTGAAAGAAATGGCTCCTTATTGTACTTTAAAGCATTAATCCTCTATTAAATCTTGAATTTAAAGAACTAGACTTGAGGAGCAGTGCATTAAAGTTCAACTGATGCTTCAGAGCTGTCAACAGCAGCGAATAAAGGGTTTAAAAGAGCATCACCTCTAGAGTAAACTGAGAAACCTCATGACCTTACATATAATAGGACTGTCACATCGTGTTTTACAGGTATCTAAGTAGTGTGACCTATGGAGCAGCCGCTGTTCTCACAATGCTACAGCAACGTAAACATGACAGGAGAATTACATTAGAAAATTCAACAACATCACATGCGTAACAAGGTGTGAATCGGTTATACTAGGCACCAGGCCGCAGGTAATCAGTCTGACATTCATTTTTTTTATACAACAGCAAGGTAAATAAGTAATTAACATCGTAGTAACTCACGTTTCAGACGAAAATGTCCGTTAATTCCTATATTTTTCTCCGCCAACGAAAGCTGTACCAAAATAAACTTGTCAACAACAACCAAAATACTGACTGAAAGCCGGACTGGATAACAGTAAATGAGTGGAACGGATTGTCTGCCCGCTCAGAGCGTTCTATAGTAGTCACTCGGCTTAAAATCCACTCCGTGTTTTCCATTTTTTCAATAGTGAGAGAAACCCTCTCCGAGCAAATCATGAAACGAGAAAATACAGACTCTCAACTCCAATTAAAAAATAAAAAAGCGCTTGTTGTTTTAGGCAAATTTGCACAGCTCCACTTCCATTCGTGAGAGGAAAAAAGCTACATTCCTATAGTCAAAAAATCCGCTTTAAAGCAAATATGTGCCTCTTTAATCCGCACATGGAACGCCACAAGCATGCACAATCACATGACTCATCTCTAGGTTAGTCACATGACTTTATCCAATCAGTCTTTAAAATATAAACTTTTAAATAATATTTTTTATAACAATATCAGTCAAAACAAAATGCATTAAAATACTAAAGGTAAAACCCTGTGCTTGACAGTTAATTTTAGAAGTAATAGACGTATTTTATTGTGGTGGTGGGGATCGTATTGCACAATAGACTAAATAATACATCAACAAGTAAAATCAATATACATAGTTCGGGGGGGTCTTTTTCCAGTCACATTATTATAGAAGCGATTAGCCTGCATTTGTACTCTGCTTTTGCACAATAATTCTAGAAATGTGTAATAAAGAAGAAACAGGGTTAATTGTTATTTCAAGTTGACTCCAACAATCATGCATAACAACTTCAGGTTAGAAAACCTTCACAGCAAGTTAGTCACAAAAGGTCTGGCAGCGGGTTTTCTTCTGAGAAAAATATTTATACCATTCAATTGCAATCCAGAACCAGCTGGGTCTGTCTTCTAGTCCTTGCTAAAATAAGTCTGTTGAAGTCACCCGCTGTTTTATATATTCAAAGTACTGAAATATTGAACTCATTGCTAGAATATGTGATGTCTTAACTGAGACTGAATCTTCAGTAATATTATAGATGAATATAAAATTACGGAAGTACTAAGGTTTATGTGTCATTATTTCACTTTTATATAAACATACACTGTATACTTTTTTTTAACAAATCTGCAGACAAATGCTTTGAAAATGAGCACATTTTTTGAAGTTCAAACCAACCTGACAGTAAATCTACTGTAGTTGTCAAAGCCTTTTTGAAACACTTACAGCAAAATCAATACAGGGAATAGAATAATCTTGTTTTAACTCAGATTGCAGCTCCTAAGGAAAATCTAAATCAATGCTGTTAATGCATTTTCCCATTCCCAGCTTTCTTTCTACCCATTCTCTCTTCATCCTCCTTGTTTATTGCCTCAGATTTCTTGTTAGACAGTTAGACTTTATGTCATCATTGCTCATTGGGTCTCAGCTCAGGGCATATTTTATGCTGTAAATACAAAGTGACTGATCACTTTCACTTACTAGATCTAGGGAGTTTAGGTTAAGGGGTCACCAGGATAATACAGTGACATTAGCATCATTTACATCAAGATGTAATCCATTTAAAACAGCAGGAGATCAGCAGTGTGGATATGGCATCATTCATAACTGCATCAATCACAATAATCAGCATAAAAGCTCCTGAGCACAAGATTAAAATGACTCATTACCGTGTGCCATTTATCTTCCAAATCTTTTGATAGCTGCTCTTTGCATTTCACACTAAATCCTTCTGAGTCAATTGTGGTGTATTGTTTATGGATTAGTCAATTGGCACCTAAACCCCAAATCAGCTGTGTCTCCAGTACTTCATGGTTATTCTTGAATCATTTAATAAGAAAGTGAATCAGATAAAACATAAATGCCTGTTAGTACAAGAATCATAAATTATTTGACAAGAAATTTCATGTTTTCATGTCAAATATCTCATATATAGTTTAGGCAACAAGAGTGCTAAGATTAGTACAAGTATACAAGCATCTCTTATAGTTTTGATTCATATTTTGAATTCTTCTCTTTTTTTTACTGTAATCTTAAAATTTTAGTAAATTTGTTGTTTTATTATTTTTATTATTATTTTTAAATATGTATATATAGTTTATTTTTATTTTTATTATTGTTTTAGTTGATTAAGTTATTTAAAAACCTCAAGTTAAACTAAATAAAAATGAGTTTTTTTTTTTTTATTTTAGTTAATGTTAAACTGTTTATTGTTTTTTATTTGATTTTAGTTATTTTATTTACCACTGATTTAATTTTCTTAATACATAGGGTTGCTTACACTACCAGTCAAATGGTACAAAATTTTTATTTTAGATAAATGCTGTTCTTTTGTATATATCAAAGAAACCTAAACAAATTATACTCAGCTGTTTTCAACGTAATAATAATAATAATACGTGTTTTTTAAGCAGCAAATCAGAATATTAGAATGATTTCTGAAGGATCATGTGACTGGAGTAATGATGCTAAAATTCAGCTTTGAATCACAGGAATAAACTACATTTTAAAATATATTTAAATAGAAACCAGTTATTTTAAATAGTTAAAATATTTCAAAATTGTACTGTTTTTGCTGTATTTTGAATCAAATAAATGCAGGCTTGATGAGCAGAAGAGACTTCTTTAAAAACATCAAAAATCTTACTGTTCAAAAACTTTTGACTGGTAGTGTTTTGAACAAACCTCTAACCGTAAGTGTAATGATACTTCATCTCAATCTCAAATCATAAAACTTTTAGTGCAAAAATGTGCTGTTACTTTCTAAGCCATCAGACTTCAAAAATCTGAAAAGACTCAAGCATTATCAAGTGAGCCGAAAATAACAGAGAAAATAAAAATCACAGTATTTGGTGTATTAAGTTACTGGCACATTACATGGGGAAATACACTACTACTACTTGTAAAAATCGTGTCTGTGCAATTCCTAAAACCTGCCACTAGATGTAAGTATTTAACAACCAGTAAAACTGATCACTAAAGTCACTGAGTTTGAATGAAATACTGTTACATCTTGATCAAAAGTTATTCCAAATGTACACATATCTATAAGCGATGATAGTTCATTTATAATGAATCTTTTTTCCTGAGTCACATTAAACGATGCATTGTTTATAGGCCTATTATATATATAGTTTTAATGTTATATAATCTTAATTATGATGTTTATGTTATATTTTTTATTTATTATATATCTTAAACGTAGGCTTTCAGGAAAGCATTCATTTAATTTATTAGATGCATCAAGCTCAGTGGAAATGTCATACAGTATCATCTTAAAAATCCTGTTCTTAAAAATGTATTTCATTAATATATTTATGTAGGCACAATCTTGTTGAACGAGTTTACCTTTTCAAACGGGTCAATTTGATAACGCTCAACACAATGTATTTATCATCAATATCCCGCACAATCCCATTTGAACAGCCTGCCACACACCCACGTGTTTTTATAAGGAACAATTAAATTGGCTGAAACCCAGGAGACAGAGCGGCCTGAGAAAACCCTGAATCCCCTCGGAAGACACTTGTGTGGCTCTCTAGTGGCCGCTGGCTCACGCTCAATCCCCACTGCAGCCACTTTACGAATCCTACTACAGGGAAGTCCTGCTTCTTAATATTCAAGAGCAGAGCCGAGCCATTGGACAGCAACAATAGAACGTCAGACTAACTAATTAATAATTATAAGCCAAGCGTGCTCCATTGGAAGGTAGCCCTCGAGCGTCAGCACGACCTCATTAATATTCATCAGCTAAACCTTGGCTGTAGTAGGTTTGGTAGTTTGTGGGCTCGCCTGCACCATTGTTTCTTCTGTCGGCTCCTGCCGTTCATGTCAGAGGTGTAGCTGCGGCAGATGCCGGTTCTGCACGAATCCAGCGTTCCACTGTAAAGCTAGCAGTAAATCTCCGACGTGTGTATGATTTTATCTGTCGCGTACAGTATATGATGAAAGAGACGGCAGCGTGCGATCATCTAACTGTGATTTATCAGTATGAATGGTAAGTCGCCCGTTTATTCTCTATTGTCAGTTTTGAATGGACGCGATAACGGAGTGACGTGAACGGTCTCTGTTCCCATACATTCATAAAGCGCTTTTAAATGTGTCTTCTTCTTTGTTACAGTTTGATTTGTGTCAGGATAGTCTGCAGGAATTAGATATAAATCGATATTATTTTTCCCGATTATGTTTCGATAATCAATTTGCACAACCGATTTTTAATTATTGTTTAATTCGTCTTCTTGACTTTGTATGTACTAAATAGTTAGACATTACAACACTGAAAATGCTTTAAAAACAGTTCAAATAATAATACTATTATTATTATTATTATTATTATTATTATTATTATTATTATTATTATTATTATTTAATAGACTATTTCAGTTTTAAATGATAGATATTGTTACTGTCAGCTATTTTTGCCCAATAATTATTCAAAGATACATTAAAAAAATTAAATTTATGCAAAATAACTTTTTTCTGTGATTAACATGTTTTAATTTCTGTATCCTGCATGTATATGTATGTATTTATTTATTTGGTGCTTAGTGTAACTGTCTAGCAATAATGAAGAAAAAAGGAAAAGGTAAATGTAAATTAATTATTTATTCGTGTAAAAATTAAAAATAAATATTGGCATAATAATTTTAATCAGTAAGCAGTTTTGTTATAATATATTGTTATATAAAATGACAATTTTGGTAAGCAAACAAAAAGTCAGGTTGTGAACCAACATGCAGGAAGCCATTTGTTGTCATGTGGAAAAAAAAAAAAAAAAAGCATATAACTGGAAATGATATCACAGAGAAGACCCCTGTAGACCCTCAGGACTGTCAGTCAATATATGTAACATTACCTGTAAAGACTATTTAAATTTAAAATAAATAAAGTTATTTAAATGAAGATATTTTATCAGCAGGCCAGATATTGAAACCCTTAAAGTGAAAAAAAAGTAAAAAAAAAAAAAAAAAAATATATATATATATATATATATATATATTAATAAATAAAAATTATTTAAATGAATATATTTTATCAGCAGGCCAGATATAAAAAAAATAAAAGTAAAAAATAAAACAATAACCAATTAAGTAGGAAAGTGTATAAACTGTTGATTTATTGCACATGCATACATCTTGTACATTGTGTATATGCAGCATATTTATATATATATATATATATATATATATATACACGTGCATGCTTGAGGGAGTATCTGTATGGCAATGATGTGTGTGACCCCTCTCCCAACCCTGTTCTCCTGCCACTGAAAGTCAGTGAACCAGAGCTCCAGAGAGGAGGCAGGCTGCCATTGCATCTCTCCCTGAGAATGTGCAGCTGTGTCAGGCAGTGCTCTGCTTTGCCCTCCTCCCCTGGGAACACTCCCTCCAGTAATGAGGCAGCATTCATAAAGGGTCCGCGTCGGCCCACTCTGCTGCCAGTGCTGTAATGGCTGCTCTTACCCATTATTGAAGGGAGAAAAAAAATAAGCAAGCAAGCAGAATGATGGTTTTAAAAAAATTGTTAGATTAAAAACGGGCTGCAGTCACGCTGAACTCTTTTTTCCTGTAATCATAACATTATTAATGGTTGTAATGGACAATTTTGCTTTTAATACACCTTCATTTTTTTTTTTTTCAGAGCATTAAAGCCTGTCCCATTCTGCATTGAAGGTAAGAGAAATGAATTTTTTTTTTTTTTTTTTGGTAAAATGTTTTTGCCTCTCAAAATGGGTTGTGATTACCTGCATATTATTTGCTTGGTTAAAAATAGAGCACAACCGCTGTGACAGCCATGCATCAGTAATATTACAGATGCACATTTATGCATTTTGAAAAAGCTTTTATCCAAAGTGGTTTACAGGTTTCACTGGGAATCAAACCCAGTAACACAAAAGCTCCCGCATTGCTCATGCAAATTGGATATCAATACAAAGACAATGTTGCTTGATTTTAATGAAAACAACCAATGTAGTTGTTCTGAAGTCTCTAGCTTGAGATTGAGCTTGCATTTGTTACATTCAGCTGATTTGATGCTTATAATGTCTCGGCTTAGATTAATAATTGATGAGGGTCATCAGTCATTTGTCTTTCTGGAGAAATGCCCTCAAGTCCACATGAAGTCACAGTTTGCAATCCATTATAGCTCTGTAATGTGACACATTTTAAGCCAAAAAAATTATATATATATATAATTTTATTTTCTGATTAAAATCCAGTGCTAGCTCTTTACTAATTTTGGGTGCTGATTCCAAAAATAGCACCTGTTTTGCTCTGTGTGTCACTTTTTCACAAAATATGATGCATTTCATAGCATTTTTGCTTTCAAGAACCATTTATAAGGTGATTTAGTCTTGTATTAGGTCTTTGTCAGCAGTAAAACTGCCAAAAAGACATTTCTGTCTTCCTCTTAGCCATATTACAAGTATTTGTTCAGTTCTCAGCCAATTTTCACACATGAATGATTCTCAAGACATTATTTCATGTCTCAGCATCATCAAATTAGGTAATATTAGATTTTTTTCTTGCAAATGTGTGAATCGATTGGATTGTTAAAAGTTTTAAAGGCAGCTCTGATTCATTCCTCTGTTATATGTTGAATCTACTGAATAAAATCACGTCTTTTAGACTGATTGTTCATGCGTCGCTCACTAGAGTGAGTTTGTAGCTGGCTTGTAGTCTGCAGGGACATGCATGGCATAACTGTGTGACAGTTTAACTAATTAAAGACTGTAGCAGTGTGAGCTGAAGAAGGTGTGATTGGGAAAAGATTGGTCCGTAGAGGCCAAGCTGTATTCAATATTAGCGAAAGAGAGAGAGAGAGAAACAGAGAGAGAAAAAGACACTGTGGGTCTAAATGTGCCGCTGCAGCTTGTTATGAACTTCCTTTGTTGCAAATCCACCAGCTTCTTTTGACATCAGGAAGAGACCAGCTGAGAATGGCAGCGCTGCACAGCATGAGCAAACACACACACAAAATAAGCATGCACACACACTCGTTGGGTTTCAATGTATAATGGGGACATTCCATAGGCGTAATGATTTTTATACTGCACAAACTGTATTTATAAACTTGTTTCCTCATGGGGACCAAAAAAATGTCCACACAAAGTTAAATTACTGGTATTACTATCCTTGTGGGGACATTTGGTCCTCATAACATAGGGAATACCAGGACGATACACACACACACAGTTGTGTGTGTAGGTCATTGCAGGGGCCTCCGTCACATCTGTTATGCTTAACATACACTAATTAGCGTGTTTGCTAAGGCAAGCATCATAATTGCTTTGGCTTATATCTGAAGTATCACATGTTGCAGTACATTTTGGAGTGTTCCGATTTATGATTTTTGCTTGATGGATGGATGAGGCATCAGGATTTACACCGAAAGAGTGACTTAAGGCTTTAGACCAGATTATCATAAGAATCTGACACACAAAACACCCTAGCAACCACATAGCAATGTGCTAACAACCACTCAAAAAATGCATGTGCATGGCAACCATTTAGAAAACCACAACTCTGTGGCAATACCCTAGCAACCACAAAAAAACACCCTAGCAACCGCATAACCAACATGTTGTTAACAACCACTCAGAACACTTTAGCAACTGCATGGCAATGCCCTAGCAACCACCCAGAACACCTTAGCAACCCCATAACCAACATGTTGTTAACAACCATTCAGAACATCATAGCAACTGCATGGCAATGCCCTAGCAACCACCCAGAACAACCGCATAGCAATGTGTTAACAAACGCATGGCTAACAACCACACATCAAAAAATTAACAACCACATAACAACGTACTAACAATTGCATGGCAATGCCCTGGCAACCATCTAGAATGCCTTAAGAACCGCATAACCAACATGTTGTTAACAACCACTCAGAACACCTTAGAAACTGCATGGCAATGCCCTAGTAACCATTCAAAACACCCTAACAAGCACATACCGACGTGTTAACAGCTGCTTAGAACATTGTAGCAACTGCATGGCAATGTCTTGACAACAACCCAGAACACCCCAACAACTGCATACCAACAAGTTAACAACTGCATAGCAATGTACTAACAACTGCATGGCAATGCCTTAGCAACCACCTAGAACACCCTAGGAACTCCATATTAATGTGCTAACAACTGGATGGCAATGCTTTGGCAACAACCCAGAACACCCTAACAACCACACATCAAAAACTTAATAACCACATGGCAACGTACTAACAACCAACATATTGGTAACAACCACACAGAACACCCTAGCAACTACATACCAGTATGTAGTTAACATTTGCATAGCAATGTTCTTACAACTGCGTAGTAATGCATTAGCAATCACACAGAACACCCTAACAACAACACAGCAATGTGTTTTTAACTATCACATTGCAACGTGATAACAACTGCATGGCAATGCCTTAGCAACCACATGCTAACAACTGCATGACAATGCTCTGGCAACTATCCAGAACACCCTAACAACCGCATACCAATATGTTGTTAACAACCACTCAGAACACCTTAGCAACTGCATGACAATGCCCTAGTAACCATTCAAAACACCCTAAAAAGCACATACAGTACTACCGTGTTAACAACTGCTCAGAACACTGTAGCAAATGCATGGCAATGCCTTGGCAACAACCCAGAACACCCTAACAACTGCTTACCAACAAGTTAACAACCACATAGCAATGTACTAACAACTGCATGGCAATTCCTTAGCAACCACCTAGAACACCCTATCAACTCCATATTAACGTGCCAAGAACTGCATGGCAATGCCTTAGCAACAACCCAGAACAACCTAACAACCACACATCAAAAAAGTAACAACCACATGGAAACGTACTAACAACTGCACGACAATGCCCTAACAACCGTATACCAATATGTTAACAACTGCATAGCAACATACTATCAACTGCTTGGCAATGCCCTAGTAACCATTCATAACATCCTAACAACCAACAACTACTAACAGCCACTCAGAACATTGTAGTGACTGCATGGCAATGCCCTAGCAACTAACCAGAACACCCTAGCAACCGCATAACCAACATGTTGTTAACGGGTGCATAGCAATATGCTAACAACTGCATGGCAATGTCTTGGCAACAACCCATAACACCCTAACAACCACATATCAAAAACCTAACAACTGCTTAGCAATGTACTAACAACTGCATGGCAATGCCTGGCAACCACCCAGAACACCCTGACAACTGCATACCAATGTGTTAACAACCACTCAGAACACTTTAGCAACTGCATGATAATGCCCTTGCAGCCACTCAGAACACTCTAGCAACCACATAACAATATGTTGTAACAACCGCATAGCAACGTGCTAACAACTGCATGCCAATGCTTTGGGAACAACCCAGAAAACCCTAACAACCATATATCCAAAACTTAACAACCACATAGCAACGTACTAACAACTGCATGGCAATGCCTGGCAACCACCCAGAACACCCTAACAACCACATATCAAAGACCTAACAACTGCATAGCAATGTACTAACAACTGCATGGCAATGCCTGGCAGCCACCCAGAACACCCTAACAACCACATATCAAAAACCTAACAACTGCATAGCAATGTACTAACAACTGCATGGCAATGCCTGGCAACCGCCCAGAACACCCTGACAACTGCATACCAATGTGTTAACAACCACTCAGAACACTTTAGCAACTGCATGATAATGACCTTGCAGCCACTCAGAACACCCTAGCAACCACATAACAATATGTTGTAACAACCGCATAGCAACGTGCTAACAACTGCATGCCAGTGCTTTGGGAACAACCCAGAAAACCCTAACAACCATATATCAAAAACTTAACAACCACATAGCAACGTACTAACAACTGCATGGCAATGCCTGGCAGCCACCCAGAACACCCTAACAACCACATATCAAAAACCTAACAACTGCATAGCAATGTACTAACAACT
>JAHKKF010533972.1:21443-31443 GCA_019740295.1 Labeo calbasu
GTTAACAACCACTCAGAACACTTTAGCAACTGCATGATAATGACCTTGCAGCCACTCAGAACACCCTAGCAACCACATAACAATATGTTGTAACAACCACATAGCAACGTGCTAACAACTGCATGCCAATGTTTTGGGAACAACCCAGAAAACCCTAACAACCATATATCAAAAACTTAGCAACCACTCAGAACACCTTAGCAACTGAATGACAATACCCCTGTAACCGCATAGCATCGTGCTAACAGCTGCATGGCAATGTACTGGCAACCATCCATAACACCCTAACAACTGCATAACAACATGCTAGCAACCACCTTAGCAGCAGCATGGCAATGGCTTGGCAAACAGCCAGGACTCATTAGCGTTGCAGCAGTGAGTTCTTTCCTCAGAAAATGTTCTTTTACTTACAATTCCCACAGATTCACCTTATATTACACCTTTAGCATTTTTTTCGTCCGAGTTGGGATGAGGACATTTCATCAGGGTTTGTTTTTCCTTTGGGAACATTTCCTGAAAACTGCAAACTGCCCACACAAGTCTTACTGTATATACAGGCTCACACACTTTCACCTTCAGGACTATAATCACAAACAGTATCATACACACATGCTTCATTTCTTCCAAAATAGAAATGTTGTTATTACTCACATACAGTCCTGCTGATCCTGAATTACAGTATTAATACGAGACATCTGACAGAAAATCCAAGCTGCTCTTTTCCATTTAACACGAGTGATGGTGGATGATGACAGAATGACAGCTTTTTTGACAGAATGAATTAAATTGTTAGGAAAAGAGAGAAAGAGAGAAAGAGAGAGAGAGAGAGAGAGAGAGAGCTGGGTTACTTAGAACTTGTAGTCTGTTATGAATTTCAAATTACATGACAAATATTGTGGTTAGGAACATAATCCATTACATTACATGTATAAGGTAATATAATCAGATTACTTTTTAGTAACTTTTAGATTACTTTTGACCTAACTCTTAAATAGGATAATCGGTTACACTTGTTCGGTGATTCAATTAACTATGACTTTTGTCTCAATATATGCCTATTTTACAGCTTATTAATAGTAAGTAAGGTAGTTGTTAAATTAAGTTTGGGTTTGGATTAAGGGATCTAAAATATGGTCATGCAGAATAAGGCATTAATATGTGCTTTATATGTACTAATAGATATGCAAGTAATATGCATGCTAATAAGCAACTAGTTAATAGTGAGAATTGTTCCATAAACAAAAGTGTTACCGGATCAATTTCTTTTGATAAAAATAAAAAAAGAAAGAAACTACATTCAGTTCGTTGTTATTAACAACATGAAGTGCATTAAATATTACATTGCATCAAGGTTACCCAAACTGGAGTTCATGAAAGAACTTTAGGGGGGTTTGTGAGTGTAATGAAAAGCTAATAATTAATTAAATCATAAATCATTGAATCATTTTAGAATAAAATACTTGCTAAAAAATGAAATATTTGTTTACCTGCATGTCACGTGACCATAACCAATGTCAGAGAACCAATGAACATGCAAATGTCATATACTTAAATATTTAAAATATTTATTTTAAAATCTCAGTGTTACAAGATGACAAAAAAGTTGAATGTATGTTTGCAAAAAAAGTTGCATGTGTTTGAAAGTCAAAAGCCTTCGAAAGACATAACAATACAGGGTACAGAGTGTTAATTCAAATACAAATCAGTGTGTTCATCAGTAGTTGATGCAATGTTGAAACACTTCTTAAATCTGAAATGATTTTGGTAAATCAGTGGTCAAATGCTGTGTTGTCGCCTGGCTAATGACTGATCTTTGTGTGAATGTCCACATAACTTAAAGACTTTCTGAATGTATATAAGCAGTAGGCTGTTTTAGAAAGGAAAATTTAAAAGAAGAAAAAGAGGAAATTAGAAGAATCAATAAATTATGAATAATTTATTGCTATTGTGTAAATAATATAGTAATAATGTGTATTCTGATTACTAGTATTTGAAAATGTAAATTAATCTAATTACAAATACTTAACTTTTGGAATCTGATTACATAATCCAGATTACATGTAATCAGTTACTACCCAGCTCTGCTGGTCTTTATGCGAATGTCTACAAAACTTGAAAGACTTTCTGAATGTATAGATGCAGTAGGCTGTTTTAGAAAGGAAAACGTAAAATATGAAAAAGAAAAATGTATTTTATCTTAATTACAAGTACTTAATTTTCAGAATCTGAATATGCAATCCAGTTTACATGTAATGAATTACTATATATAATCTTCATATATATATATATATATAATTTTATGGTTTTTAAAGACGTTTCTTATGGTCATCAAGGCTGTGTCAAAAATACAGGGAAAAAATTTAATATCTTGAAATATTATTGCGATGTAAAACCATGCTTTTCTATATTAATATACATTAAATTTGAATTTATATCTGTAATTAAAATTGAATTTTTAGAATCATAACTCCATTCTTCAGTGTCACATGATTCTTCAAAAATCATTCTAATATGCTGATTTGTTATTAGTGTTGGAAACTTTTTATTTAATTTTTAATTTTTGGAACCTGTGATACTTTTTTGTCAGGATTTTTGATCAATAAAAGGTTAAAAAGGACAGCATTTATTTAAAATAACAAGGTTTGTCTAACAATATACACTACTGTTCAAAAGTTTGGAGTCAGTAAATTTTTTTTCTTGCTTTTTGTTTGGAAAAAAAAAAACTTGTGATGTGTTAAATTAATAAAAATGATAGCATAGATTTACACTGTTAGAAAATTTATATTTTGAATAAATGCTGGGGTTTTTTTTTAACGTAGTCATCCAAGAATCCTGAAACAAAGACTTACAGGTTTTAAAAAAAAATTTTTGCCAGCACAACCGTTTCCAACGTTAATAATTGTAATAATAAATCAGCATATTAGAATGATTTCTGAAGGATCATGTGACGCTTAAGACTGGAGTTAACAGCTAATGAAAATTCAGCTTTGCATCACAGGAATAAATTTTATATATATATATATATATATATATATATCAAAATAAAATACAAAATAAAAGTTTGAGTTTGCCTAATATATATGCGTGTACTGTGTGTAATTATTAAAACACATTCATGTATATATTTAAGAAATATTCACAAGTATATGTATTTATTATAATTTTTGTATAATTTATGTTATATGTAAATAAAAATATTTTGTACATTAAATAACATTTCTCTTAAATATATACATTAATTTGTGTGTATTTATATATACATAATAATAACACACACATATATTAGCCAAACTCAAACTTTTATTTTGTATCGCGATTAATCGCTTGACAGCTCTAATATATATATATGATATATTCTTTTAGTATCTTATGCAAATTTGCTTTGTTGTATTGATAAGTTGACCAGAAAACAAGCCTGATTTTTGAAAAAATACTGAGTGTGAAAACAAACACTGTCACAGATGACAATAATGAGGAGCATTTCAGTGAGTAATGACTTGCATTTTGGCGTTTCAAGGAAGGCGGAAAATAATACGGCTTTCGCTGACACGAGGCTGTGTAAATGTTGACAGTTTCCATGTCTTGAGTGAACTATTGCTTTAATCACGACTCTCGCACATTCAGACGCGGCAAAGCCGAGCACACAAGCGGGCTTTCTTGCCTACACACCTTTCAGATGTTTTCAGATCATGATCCAAGAGCTTCTGTGTTCACACCACTCCTGACTGCATCTGTTTATCCTTTCAAATCTTCCCCGTGGGAACATGATTTAATTACTCTATATGACACACTCAAAGGACACGGCAACATTTACAGAATGGATTTCCAGTCTGCTAGGAGAGGCTGATTAAGCTGGGTCATTTGAATAACTAAATCTTCCACGCATGGCTCTAACCCGTGCACAGATGGCAGTGCTGCCAGAGCGCCGAATCCCGTCCATTAAAGATTCACAGGAGAGGTGGCGCGCCGTTTTCCCTGATAACAGCCCAGCGTTCTGTCTCTCTCCGCATGACGTCTTCACACATGCACTTACATGCATGCAGCCAAATCAATTTGCTTCCCTTTTGTATAGGAATGGCTGAAATGTGCATGCGCATATAAATGTGACCTGGCAATCTATTCGTACGGACTTGTACGACACCTTGTAAAAGGTCAGGGAAGCATCGTGGCCCCCGCAGAAGAGAAAAACCGGCAGCTGGTGGACAGACAGAAGCGTCGGTTTGATCGATGAGCGCGTTCTGTGCTATAACATGCGTGCATGCCTTCAGGAAACCCACTGAAATGGGAAGAGTGGAAGAAAGGACGGCGTAATCTGTTTCTGATATACAGAGCAAACGCAATGAGGAGAAACAAAGCCGTTTCCAGCCTGCTGGCTGCAGCAATATTGTGGTAGTGAAGTGAAACGTACAGGGTGGTTCATGCGCCCTCAGTTCTGGGCTGTTTTTATAGGCACGGGTCCATGCTTACATTTCTGACTCTGATATGGGAATTCTTTCAGATGCATGGTATATTACACTGCACTGCTAGCTTTCTAAACAGCCATTATAAAATGCAGGACTGGACCTGTTTGGTCAGCAGTGTAGATTTGTACTGACCCAGTAGATTTTTTAATTATATAATTTATTAAAATTGTTATCAAAATTAGTAGTATATATATATCAAATTATATTCATTTAAAATATGAAATATATTATACATACAAAATGTATATAATTTTATCATTTACTATTATAGCTTTAGAATTAAATTGATAATATTTTTATATTCACATTTTTATAAAGTTATATATAAACATATATTACAAATTATATTCATTAAAAAACTTAGTATATATAAAGAAATGTGTGCGTATATATTACAAAATATATTCATTGAAAATATGAAATATATTATACAGAAAATATTGTATATAATTTTATCATTTATTCGTATATATTTTTATATTCACGTTTTTATAAAATTATGTATAAAAATATATTACAAATTATATTATATAAAATATATAAAAAATATATAATATATGAAATATACATGCAAAATATTATTATATAATTATCATTTATTGTTATATTTAGAATTTATTTAGAATAAAATTTATATTATCATTTTGATATTCATGTTTTTATAAAATAATAAATATTACAAATGATATTCATATTATATTCACATTTTTAATGAAATATGTAACTGTTTTACAAATTATATTCATTTATAACATGAAATATATTATACATTATGTAATTTTATAATTTATTATTATAATTTTAGAATGAAATTTATAATTTCATTTTTATATTCATGTTTTTATACAATTATATATATGAAATATGAAATATTATACATACAAAAATATTATGTATAGAATTTTATCATTTATTGTTATAATTGTAGAATTACATAACATTAGATATATAAAAAACATTACAAATTATATTCATTTAAAATATGAAATATACATACAATAATGTGTATAGTATAATTTACTATAATTTTAGAATTAAATTATAATATTATTTTTATATTCAGGTTTTTGTGAAAGTATATAATTATATATATAATATCTAAAATTACAAGTATTTTAAAACAATAATTTTATCATTTATTATTATAATTTTTAATTATTCACATTTTTATGAAATTATATAAATATATTACAAATTATATTCATTTAAAATATGAAATATACATAATACATACACAAATATTTGAGTTTGGCAGGAATTAAAAATTGAAATTAATCACTATTGCACTGACTATATGACTGTTCTTAGGTCTAAAACCTAAGTATACGAACAAAAATTCTTCTATACATACTAATTTCAAATTCTTCATTTAAAATATCTGCACAGCTAATTTGACTCAGGTCAACTAAAGTCATGGCAGAGCAAAGAACCTGAACTTGTTTTTAATTGAATTAGTGCATACGTTTAACTATTAACCTGCACTGACATCCACATTTTTGTGCTTGTGTAAAATCACTGTAACATACAACTTTTCATTCATACTGAATTATCAGAAGTGAAGTGCTTGGCCATTGAGAATAGTTCATTACACCGTGTCATTGGCATGCGTATGCCATTCCTTCATACATTGAGCGGACATTTAAATATTCAAATAGAGTAGTCAGTCATTATAAAGTCGAATCTGCCTGTCTCTATTTATTTAATAGTGCCGTCAGTTGAACTGAGATGCTCATTCAGTCAGTAGAAGCTTTTTGTCGGTGACAGAAAGACTCTTAGAGATCAATTAGAGGCGAGCAGTGTTTGATGCGTCTCATCTGTCCGACTCTCTCTATCTCTCTCATATGCCGAGACTCAGCCATGACCGGTTGCCATGACGCCTGTATGGAATGTTCAGTCCGTGTCTTGCCTATTATGAGTCTAAGAGAGAGCGCAGTGCTTTTTTCTGAGCGAGCATCGCGCAATTACATGGCATACAGAGCAAACACAAACACGCACACAAATGAAATGATGGATAATATGTTGCCGTGACCCGCTGCTCTTCCATTTCCCGTGCAGCGAATGATTTGATGCTTTCATACAGCGTGTTTGACTTCCGCGTGATGTGGCATGAGGGTTATTGATTGAGTAGCGTGAGGCCGCGTGCATTTCACTGTCAGCTCTCAAAACTCCTCAGCGCTGCTGTTCATGATGCATTACTACCGCTTATGCTTCGAGTTATGGATTTAAACAAACTGCTAACCCTATACGTTAAACTTTGCCATGTAACTTGTCTTGCTTCGTTTAAAGTACCGCCATAAAAGATGCCTTATATTTTGGATGGCTGAGGACGGCTGTGCTATTGCTTTTTAATTGGAGAAAATTATAAGGCATAAATACAAATTAAAAGGCAGCATCACAAGTATCCTTCTTGGAGAAGGCAGTTCCTTAATGCATTGTGACAAGGAAAAAAACGACAATTCTAAACACAGTACAGTAAAGTACAGTTATAAAATAGTTCAGTTTCATTCAAAATGTATATAAAACATCTATTTTTGCATGTGGTTTGTATGCTTATTTTCAGTGCTTAGCGCCATGCTAAAGAAAACTGTTTGTGAATTATTGTCTGTATAGCAAATCAGCCAAATCTGCCTTAAAAGGAAATAGCAATAATAACAATAAAATTATATATATATATATATATATATATATACACACACACACACACACATTTTATTATTTATGTAGCTCTATATATATATAAATGTATTATGTATGTATTAAATGTATTTATTATAATCATTAATATTATGTAATAAAATTACATATATGTGTGTGTGTGTGTATATATATATATATATATATATATATATGTATATATATGCATTACATTATAAATACATAATAATTTATAAATATATACATTTCTGATAATTATATATTAATTTAATAATTTATAATTAATTATTATTAATATTATTATTGTTTTATTATTTTTTTTTAGTATTATTACTAGTTTAACTTAACGTACTAAAAAACTAAAAATAAATAAATAAATTGATTGATTGGTTAATTAATTTTAACTATTAATTAATTAAAACCGTATAGATATATGAAAAAATGAAAACTACTAAAAATGGGGGGTAAAAAACACAACAAAATTACTAAATATTTAAATAAAATGAAAATGAAAGCTGGAATCAAACGGGAATAAAGGAACAAAATAGTTGAAATTAAATAAACACAAAATTGATTGTTCATTATCAATTAATGCATTATTTGTTATTTATTAACTGCATTATTTATTAATTTACCTGAAAACAGATTTTTTAAAATCCATTAACGAGACTATACATATTTAAAAAGACATTTAAATATATTTCATATATACATTTCTTATTAATAAATATATAATAATATAATATAATAATAATAAATATTATCATCAATAATATATTAGTAGTAGTAGTAGTATTAGTATTATTAGTTTAACTGTAAGTACAAAAAAACAACAACTAGAAAATAAATAAAAACCACATAGATAAATCCCAAAATGCACAAAAACACACAGCAAAATTACATAATTTTTTAACTAAAATTAAAATCAAAATATGAGTAAAAACCATAATATGATCTGAATGACACTAAAAATCACACAGCTCAGTTCTAACACTTCACAGACATTAAAGCAAAAAATAATAATGAATGAATATAAAATAAAAATGTAATTAATTAAAAATAATTATGCAAATCAAATACATAAATGCATAAACCTCAGAAGTCAACAACAGCAGAACATAACTAAGGAGGATATATTACAGGGGGAGAAATGAGAATAATCAGATTAAATGCTAATATGGAAAAGAAATGGAAAAACAGAATGGTAAGTGTAACACCGGCCAGGAGCAATGATGGGGAACACCCTAGAGACCACCTAGCAACAATGGCAACCATCCAGAACACCTCTGTACTGTCTTTAGAAAATGTAAAGCTCCAGTTATTTATATTTCAGTGAGATCCAGCGGTAGCAGAACTCATGTTTTATAAACAGGAAGTTGTGGAGTCTCATCACCCCTGATCTGTCTGGAGTTAATTACGGCTCTCTAAGTAACGCCATTGAAATTCAATAGAGCAGCATGGAGGGCCATCATCATTAAAGGTGTGACAGTTTATCTCGGCGTCTGGAAGGCCGTCACAGCGGATGTCACAACACAGACAGCTTTTTGTTTTCAAGCATAAAAGAGATGCATTAATAAAACTTACGCTGCCTTTTAATTATCCTGCTTTTCATTCAGAACCAGTCTGGTCAGGGTTTTTAGTACCTGTCCTAATTGCTACGTGCGCAGCCGCGAAAAGGTTTGTTGTTATTATGATTTATCATCTGTAAATGTTAATCTAACAGCCATCATCGTGTCAATATACCGATGCTAACTCTAATGTAGAATGCGAAGTCTGCAAAGATGTCATTTCTGTCATTGTTTGCATTTGAATTACGCAAATATGAACCTAAACTGAATCCGAGGCACTTAATGTTCTGAATGCACAAGTGAAGCGCACTCAGATGTATAGATCAGGAGTAGGTTTTGTTGACAGACAGAACAGAGTGCTGTCCATTCACTGTGAAGTATGCAGCACACCACTTCATTAAATCGCAGCCTTTTGTGGTTTAATAATCAATTTTAATTGTGCAGCTCTAATTATCAGAGTGTGGAATGACTTCAGTATGTCTGTTTGTGTACCAACATACATGCAAAGAAGGACAAGAGGGAAGAGAGGGCAAAGAGAAAAATCGATCCAGATGAAGCATGAAAGCTTTGAAGTTTACGACGTGACGTAATCATTAATGTTACTTTCAAAGGCATCATATTTTTCTATCAGTGCATTGACTTGTTTTCTCAAACATGAAATGACACACTAAATGGATATGGAGTATCTATTCTGCTTTCCATTTTTGGTTCTTAAAAGGCAAATGAAGATATATTTGCTTTTGACCATGACTGTCCTTTCAATCATGACTTTTTTTTTGTTTTTCGCAATTCAATTGAATTAAATAGCACGTATCTCTTGTTTGTCATTGTATGTCGTTCTATATATATATATTTGAAGAAATAGCCAAAAATACATTTATGGGTCAAAATTATATTGGAAAATTAGATTTTTTTTTTTAATACCAAAAATCATTAGGATATTAAGAAAAGATCATGTTGATTAGTAATATGCACATATATATATATATATATATATATATAAACAGACTGTTGATGTTTCTATAAATGAAAATATAAAAATATCTCTAAAAGAAAAATTACATTTTATTTAAAATTTTATATATAAACTGTATATACAAACGCACATACACACATGCATGCAGTTTTTACATATAAAATAAAGAAATAAATAGCAAAAAAAGGTAACTAAATAAACACAAAAGTGATTGTTATATATATAATAATTGTTTTATATATATATAAAACAATATATATATATATAAACAAAAAATGACTGTTGATGTTTATATACATGAAAAATATACACATCTAAAACAAAATTATTTAATATTG